>PVHY01019008.1:10652-28289 GCA_004024945.1 Uropsilus gracilis | reverse complement strand
GGGTCTTTCTTACCCCTTGTGGTGAGCGCCAGCAGACAGAGCATGTGCTTTGGGTTCTGCAGACATCTGTGTTGTCTCCTTTGCTCCTTACACTCTTCCTGTTGCATGGAAAGTTTGTCTCTTTCCTCTCACGTGGAAAGCAGTTTATGACATGCACCTTCAGGTGAAGGCTGTAAAGGATGAAGGCTAAGGGGTGTTTGCATCATGGGAACTTTCATTAGGGTCTAGCGCAATCAGCAGGGGTCTCAACCCTTGCAGTTATTAGGTTTTCCTCATCTGCATTCACGTTCTGAAACCCCAAGGAAGTTTTACAAGCAACCATTATAAAACGTCTCCTCTGTTTCCCGCACTCACACACCTAGCGCACTAATAAAATGAGACCTCCACTTGGCCCAGATAATGACTCCCTCAGCTTCCATATCTCCTGCTAAAAGGAGCTTTGATAAGTCCTTAGGAAACAAATTCTCATTCAGTATGCCAAGAAAATAAACACACACCTCCAGCATCACCAGAGCAATTCTAATCAGTGAGAGAAGCCTAGACTGGCAAGAAGCAAAGGGCAGCCAGAGTAAGGAAGCCCACTAGTACTCAGCTGGGTCCCAGGATCGCCCAACCCCAGGCGCAGCTGGCAGGAAGACACCCAGCTCCATAGCCCGAGCTGCAGTGGGGCCGGGAAAGAAGTAAATGGAAATGCACAACAAATGCAAACAGTTGCCTAGAACATAATAGATGGTTGATAAATTGCAGCTTATTTTATTTTTCAAAAAGGATAGATTTCCCTCCTGGTCAAAGAGAGATAAGTTTAAGTGCCAATGAGGTACCATCGACACCACTGTAAATGCTTATGCCATCTTTAGAGGTGACATCCATACATAGCTGGTGGGATGGCTGGGAAAGTGATCTCCCTATTCTTTTTCTGAGAGCAAGGCAAATGGTTTGACTTTTTAAAAAATTATACAGTCTCAGAATCATATGGAGATTTCAAGAAATATTTAGTCTGTCACCCCAAATTCTCTACTGCTGGTTATCAAACCTCAAGTTCTGAGACTACCTTTTAGGGTAAGGGAGCAAGAACACTTTATTTTTGCCCATTATGTAAAGGAAGACTATGCAATATTTTGGGGGGAAAGATTTTTCTCCCTGAAACTGTACCATTTGGAAATCAGCATTCAAAGATGATCATCCAAAAGGTAGGAAAGGTTATAAATACAATGACTCTTGTTTCAGTGATAATTTACATGAGATTGAAAAAATAAGCAGATTATTCAGTAGAGTATAAAGATTAATGGATTGTTCACTTGATAAAATACCTTGCAACTTTTCAAATAATTACAATGAAGACTTTTAGATACAGTAATAGAAATAGAGGGGGAGGGTAAGGAGGAGGAAAGCTAATTTTTGATCACTATTATTGAAGACATCAGAAGTGGAGGTGAACATCTGAGTGGAATGTGGGGTCTGGATCCCCACTACCTCAAAGAAACAGAATTCAGTGAGGAATCTCCCCCATCACTGCAACTCCCACCCAACTCTTTTACATGGCCAGGGGCCGTCAGAGAACTTTTAAAGCCTAAAGACTTCATTTTCTCAAATGAGAGGTGAATTGTTTCCTTTCTTCCTACTGTTTCTTTTTTGTTTCCTTAATATTGGTTTTGTAATAAAAGAAAATTATACCCTACTTGGTGAAGAAATTTGTAATGAAAAGCCATAATTTCTCATTTGAAAGGGAACAACCAAAGGTCTTTCAGTATTCAGAAAAACCTCAAAAATAGATGGTTGAAAATTAGCCATTTTATATAATAAAAATTGTTGTTGTTGTCATTGTTGTCTAAAATTAATAGAATCACACCAATTCTGTGACTCCAAATAGAGGAGGACAATGGCTCCCTCCCATCAACAGTCCCTCATCAGCCGGAAAGATCCAGTTAAGATGTCATCACATGTCACTCCCAGTTCCCAGCGTTCCAACCATTCCAAAATTCCCAGCCCTTCCCATCGCATGGACAAAATTATCCCTCTGGGTGGTGCTGTCCTCTTGACCAGGTTCTCAGTACATTCTCTGCACGCCCTTTCCCATTTTTCTGGGGTTCCTCACATTCCAGACCCATATGAAGTCTCACTGTTTCTCAAAAGGGCCACTTACATCAGCCTCAGAGTCTTCGCACTTGCTCTTCCATTGCCGATTATCTCTGAAAATTGTTCTGAATTTTCTCTGACCTGAATCCCTTTCACCTCTCAGCTCTTACAAATCATCATAGAGCTGTTGAAGTCTCATCGTGGACTATGGTGTGCTAATGAGGCACCATTGACACCACTGTTAATGCTTATGCCATCTTCGGAGATGACACCATGGCTGGCGGGATAGTTGGGAAAATGATCTCTTGATTCTTTTTCTGAGAGCAAGGCAAATGGTCTGAATCTTTTTTTAAATTAGACTGCTTCCACCAAAATATTGAGTTCTCACCTGAATTTTTTAATTCCTAGGATGCCCTTGCACAGGAACAGATGCAAATCAGGGTTAGATTCTGATTCAGAGTTAGAGTCATCCAAATGCCAGCAAGTCTTGTCCAGCTCCATTCTAGGTTATAGTTAGATACTTAGGTGTTCATCAGGCTCTGCCATTCCTCCCCCATCTCCCTGCAGAACAGAACAAAAGATGAATGCTTCTGTGCTTCCAGGTCAGAAAATACATATGAGGGAAGGGTGGAAGCAAGGGAGGGATGAGTACAAGAGATTAAGATGATGGCTCATGTGTGACATGGTGGTGGGAGAACTCAAGGCATACAATGATGTAAAAAATACGTACATGTGCAATCAAATAAAAAATATAAAAAATAAAAATAAATAAATCAGACAGCTTCAGAATCATATGGAGATTTTGAGAAATATTTAGTCTCTTGCCCCAAATTCTCTACTGCTGGTTATCAAACCTCAAGTTCTGGGACTACCTTTTGGAGTCAGGGAGCATGTGGTGCCAGCAGTCAGAGTTGGCAGGACCACCCTCAGCATTCCAGAAGCTCCAGGCGCCATGGTGCCTCAGGAGGGGAAAGGCATTCCCCTCCTGGGAGTGGGATTCAAGGAAGCAGATGTGGAGGAAACTCAGAGTCACAGAACCACCTCCGATAGTTTTGGTATAGAAATTCCAGAGGAAGCAGCGTCTTAACTGAAAAACAAGCTGGAGGTAGCTGGGGAGCGGTGGGCAAAGCAGTCCAACCACAAGAACAGGAGAGAATGTATCTCATTCTAGAATGGCCAAGGTTTTGCTCTAGTGCCCATTCCAGTTGGATTCATCCAGAATTCTGCACATGCAGTCAGATCTGCTCTTAGTCATCTTATGTAAGAAACAGGAACTTGGGGGTCTCGACCAGCGTTTGCACATACAAGTCAACCACCGAAGAAAGGACAACACATTGTACTCCTTATAATTTTATAGACACAGAATGGTGAGCTTGCTGCCTCCGTGTTTCTCAGGGAAGTGGTGGTGGACACGTAAACCTCGGCAGGGATCCTTCCCAGGCGCCCTTCACCTTCTAGATGAATCGAGAGTATCTGGGTCAGTGCGTTCACCCAACACGCTTCAGGGACAGGGAGCCCAGAAGCCTCGAAGGAATTAGATTTTCTGGATCACACTCAGGACACCACAGAGCAAGCGGGAAGAGTCATGACATGGGCTTAGAGCCATGTTTAGCAGGACTGAGTCTACAGTCTTAAGTTCTTAAGCCAATACGCTATCTTAAAGTGAGGCTGCAGGTTTGGGGGAACAGGAGAGCAAAGACAACCCAGATCCCAAGAAGTACCCCTGGGAATCTGAGGCCATGGAAAAACCTATTCTGACAGCTGCTTTCTTAGCTCAGCTGCTCAAACAAAATATGATCCTGGGTGTTTAATCCATATTCGTCACAGTTCTGGAGGCTGGGAGTCCAAGATCCTTTTGGTTCCTGGAGAATGCCCCCTTGCTGGCATACAGAAACCTTCTTGGTCTATTCTCAGATAACTGAAAGAAAGGGAGAGTAATTCTCACATCACTTCTTATAAGGGAACTCCTCCCATCGTGAGGACCCACTCTTGTGATGTCATCTGAAACCAAGTGTTCCCTGAGACTCCATGTCACATAGATGGCATGGAGCTGGAATTTACATTGAGGCTTCACTGTGCAAGGCCGGGGAAGACACAATGCATCCTGGGGCAACTGCTAAATGACCTGTTGGACATCCCTCTGCCTTTCTCCATGTCCAGTTATAAAGCAATTACTATGTGCCAGCCAGTGTTCAAGGAACTTGATAAGTTTTTTTTTTTTATTTTCAATTCTTATTCACCTCAGAGGCAGGTGCCAGGTCATAAAACTGAGACCACAGACTAAGAAGCTCCCACAAAGTGAATGAATAATCCTGAGTTGGGGAGAAGCTTAAATATGTAAGACAGCTAGGTTTGTGAGCCAGACTGAAAGGAAGAGGGTGGTGGTTGGCAGAGAGAGGCAGGGAATAGCAGTGTGTTTGATACAGGGTAGCTCGGCTGAATGAGCAGCCGGGGCCACTGGTAGTGACTAGTTGACAATTGTATTGGGTACCAGACTGCCCTGGTGGGCGGGGACTGAGGGAAAGACCATGAGAGAAAATGAGAAACAGGAAAGGACACATGAATAAGGAGTCAGAGATAGGAGGAGAGACCCAAGAATGACAGACTGATAGAACAGGCCCACGTGGCCTGGGCAGGCGAAGGCCCTCTGGAAGAGTGAGTTGGAGGTGGCAAGGAACCATGGTGGCTAGCAGAAGAGGGGCTGGTGTGGAGAGCATGGTGTTGCAGCAAGATGGCCTGGGAAGCTGGTACCTGGAAATGGCCAGGGATTTGGAAAGCTGAGTTAGCATCAGCATTTGTTGGAAAAGTTTGAAGAGCTTGGAGAAGCCACAGCTTGGAACACTGGAGAGAGAAGAAGCTAAGAGAAGACGCTGGAGAAAGACTGGACATTGTGGTGCCTGTCTCAGTTGTGGAGGGGCAAAGGGCACCATCTTGGACATGTGTCTTTGGGACCTTTGGGACTAAATGGCAATTAGGGTAAAATTACAGTCCACTATTTACAATAGCCAGGACATGGGAACAGCCCAAATACCCCAACACTGATGAATGGCTGAAAAAGCTGTGGTATATCTACACAATGGACTTATCATTCATCAATCAAAGAAGACAAGCTAATGTCATTTGCAGCAACGTGGATTGAACTAGAAGGAATCGTGTTAGCAGAAATAAGCCAAAAAGTAAAAGAGAAATACAGGATTACAGGATGGTCTCACTTATACAAGGGATAGAGGGAAAACAAACAAACAGACAAGAAAAATGTCAAACTGCCAACAGAACTGAAGCATAGATCAAGAAAGGGGGAAGGGAGTAAAGATAGGGGAGGGGGAAGGCACAGAAATCAAGATGGTTCCTGGGTGATAAAGTGGTGGGAGAACCCCCGGATAGACAATGATGTGAAAAATATATATATGTGTTTATATATATATATATATATATATGTATGTATGTATGTATGTATGTATGTATGTATGTATGTATGTATAAACAGGTCAAATCAAATGCATATAAACTTGCAATCAAATCAAAAAATAAAATTTAATAAAATTTTTTAAAAAAATGACCGACTACCTGTGTCATTAAGAACTCTTTATTTTCCTGGTTAATTTTCCTTGTTAATAACACCCTGTGGTTTAAGTTGCAATGTGACTTTCACAACTGATCACATGGGTGGGAAAAACCTGTAAGTGTGGGTGGCAGAGGCCGAATTTTAGAAAGTGCCGCTTTTTACCTTTGGCTGGTTAGAGGCCTCTGCCCCATTCACACCCTATCTCGGTTGCAGGGAAGCACAGACAAGCCAGGGAACAGTGACAAGGAGCGAGTTCCCAGTCAGGCCTCCCACAGCTGTCATCTGTCACCAGAGTCCAATTCCAGTGTCAAAGCGCCTTCAGGAGGCTTTTGGTTTCATACCCAAAAATAGACTTGAATTCACTTTCATAACATCAAAAATGTGCCGCCTCCTAATAAATGAACAGGAAGCCAGACACACTTGGAGCTCGCTTCTGAGGAAGCTGTGGGCTCAGCCACTCAGCCTTTCGGCATATGAACCCACTGCTCTGGAGAGGAAACTCGGAGCCGTGGACTGAGAAAGGCGGCCGTGATGCTGAACAAGCAACTGGCAAAGGAATGCTCTGTGCAGCCACCCTGAGGTGGGTTGTCGAGGGAGGGCCGCCGTCATGGTGACAGCTGGCAAAGCATCCGTCACCAGACACTGGCGAGGAATAGTCGGATGACGGTGTGGAAGAGCGAAATAATAGGAGTTAATTTTTATTTTCCTCTCTGTGAATGAATGAGGCATATAATTAAGTCAAATCACCTCCACCCACTCACACGTCTGCTAAACACACACACATACACACTCACACACACACAGCCTCCTTCTGTGTCTATATTCACAGCCACTCACTTCAGAGGAGCGTGGAAACAAACATCAGTTCTCTAGGGAGAGAATCATAATGACTTTCCTTCCATTCTCGCAGCCATGGTGAGGCTAGGCATGCCCCTCCTGTACCCCGTGGGGGTGGTCTGGGGGGTTCCTCCATGACACATCGGAAGAGGGCTACATGGACTCCCCTTGGTCCTCTGCGCCCTCCCCTTCTCCAGCAGTGGCCACACCGAAGGACGTGCCATTGCATTGCTTCTTCGTGCACCAGGCTGGTGTGAAGAGGATGCTGCTGGCAGAGAAAGGCAGCGAGCCTGGAAGAGCAGGAGAGAGAACGGGGGTCTGCAGGGAGAGGGAGGAGGGAAGTGAGAGCGGAAAGAGCTGGAATCATACTGGGTCATGGAGAGGGAAGCCAAGACAGGGACACACCCAGATGCTGGCAGAGGGTGAGGCGCGAAGTGGACTCAGAGGGAGAAACCAGGAGAGTCGTGGGAAGAATCCGAAGTGACAGGGACCCCACCGGAGGGCCACACAGCCTGGGAGAGGAGAGTGTAGGGGCTGCCGGCCAGATGTAGCCACTGGGAGGCATCTGGGCCAGGGAAGGAAAAGAGGCATTTTTGTGACCTTTCCAAGTGACCCCTATGGCCCAGGCGGTCCCCTCTCTGCGCCCTGGTGGGGACGGAGTCTTGGGCTCCCTTCTCGGCGCTCCCCAGGCCTCTGCCCGCACTAGACAAAGTGATTGGATGCTGTGATCTGTTCTTTCCATCCTCTCCAGCACGCGAGAACGCAATGTTCCTTGGGAGAGACGTGTAGGAGAGTCCCCGTCGCCAAGAATAGCAGCGGCCGCCAGCCGCTCCCCCAGTCGGCCCAGCCAAGAGCAGCGCATGTTCACACTTCGGTTCTGGGAGTTTGCAGTTTCCATCTAATAGCCTGACAGTGCCAACACCAAACATCCCGCCCCAGCCCAGAGAGCCCCACTCCCAGGCTGCGCTGCTGGGAAAGCAGCAGCTGGACGCACAGAGCTGGACCTGGGAGGCAGCTGAGACAGGTGTGTCTGGTGCCTGTGCACCCTCGCCAAGCCCTGGAGCTCAGGTATTTCTGGTGCCTGTGCACCCTCACCCCAGCTCCAAAGGGCACATCCCCACTGCTCTCTGCTGCATCAGGCTCCCCTCAGTAGCCGGCTCAGCCCTTAGCCTCATGTTGCGGTTCAACCAGCAGTCAGTTCACACATGCCCCCACTGCTGTCTCTTCCCTTTCAAGGCCTGCCTGAATTCTCAGCACTCTCTCCCCCTTCAGGCTTTTAATCTTTTTCTTGGGAGTCAGGCAAAAATTCCACAGGATCACCCTGCCTGTGTAGACACACATGTGTATTGGGGAGCTTGGATGGCGTGATTCAACACCAAGCTCCGTGCAGCCACTCCATGTGTGCATATCCATGAACATGGATGCAAGACTCAGAATCATGTTCCATGCATCAACATGCATGTGCACCTGTGACCACACATGGTATGATTTGACCACAGATAGCATGGTTCAGTATCACACTGCACACATCAACATGCATGTGCATCTGTGGCCACAAACAGCATGATTTAACCATACATGGCATGGCTTGCCATCAAGTTCCATCCACTGACAGACATGTGTGTGCATCTGTGACCACAGACAGCATGACCCTCTAGACGTTCGCTCCCAGTTACTCAGGGGACCATGCTCTACATCATGCTCCACATGGATTCGTTGCCTTTCTGGGTTGAAGTTCCTGGACTTGGGCCAGTCCCCAGGGAAGCAAGAGGCACACATTTACTGGAACGCTCTTGGTCCCTTCCCTCAAGTCCCTCTTCGCCTCTGTCCCTGCTAACACCTGCCTGTCTCTGAGTGATAGCTCTGCCTTCCGTGTCTTTGGCCTATGTCCTCATCAAGGACAGAAGTCCTCCACTAGACACGCAGATCATTATGCTCCAGGCTCACCATCCCTGTCCCTCAAACTCAAGTGCTTCCTAGGATTTTGAGCATTGTTGTTTCTTCACTACCAACTCAGATGTTCACATCCAGTCAACAGTCAACAGAAAACCCATCTAGGTTGTAGCCCAAGAGTAAGGAAGGGTTTCCAACATGGTGGCTGGGAGAGAGCACAGGGAGCGCTCTAGCGACCCCTAGAGACAGGAGGAGAGTAAAGAGACAGACCCAGCCCCCACTCCACCCCAGTGGGATCCCCCATTTCCAGCTCACTCTTGGGGCCCATAGGTTCATGCCTTTTCCCCCATGAGAGTACCATGCCCATCGTGGAGGCTGGAGAGTTCTTCTCAATCTCTGGAAGTTTCCAAGGAGCTGCAACCCTGCGCTGATGTATCATCTGCTAATAAAAAGAGACTCAAAATTCAGTCTATGTCTTAGTTCAAATTTTCAGGCTTTCACTGTTAATCCTTTTTTAATTGACATGAGATGTCTCCCCAATTATTAATCAAAAGTGCACTTTCTGGAGTCTAATTAAATGCTCTAATCACATTTCTAGCATTAGAAATGGTTTTAGGTTTTTGTGAGCTTTTTGAAGTATATTTTTTTCTAATGAGCTGTTTACACTCCGCCGATAACTACACTATGGATGAAAGGGGAGATCCAAAAACAGCTCCAAATACTCCACGAGAAATGGCTGTGCTGTGATAAAATAATCACCTCATGTACAGCAGGGAGTGGTGAGAAAGCCTAAATTTATTGCCGCTGTGTTGAAGGCACAAATGTCACTTCCTTAAAGAGGGAAAATTAGTTTTTAAGCCTGGTTTAGCAGCCAGAATCTTGGGCTGTCTGCATAATATTGGATTTTTCAAGGTTTCTATGATGCCCTGGGGTGGGGTGTTTTGCATGCAAATTGCAAATTATATAAGGCAAGAGATGTTATATAAGAGAGAGGAAGACAGGTTGCTTAGCCTTTGATTTCAGTCTCCTCTTCAACCTCTCTGGTCCTTTGACTTCAGTCACATCTACTGGGCATCTACTGTGTCTGTGAAGCACGTCTGTCCTTTGAAACTCATGCGCACAATTTTGGCAGAATCGTTCCACTCCTGTGCATGAAGAAACTGAGGTTCAGAGTCTCAATGCCCAGCTCATCCCCTGATGAGATTCATGTGCTAGAGCTTCTCAAACTGCAGGCAAGTCAGAGGCTCCTGCGAGCTTTGGAACACAGGTCACTGGCACTGCCCTCAGAGTTTATGATCCAGCAAGTCACAGGGATGTCCACGAATGTACCTACCCAGGAAGCACACAGGCGCTGCTAGGGTCACTAGTCAAGGGTCACACTTTGCGAATCTGCTTCCCAAATGGATACTGTTAGGGGTACCTGATCACACGGTTCTGCATCTGTGCTGTCAATGGGTAGAGTATTAACTTATGGCCCTCCCCAACACACACATAGATAACTTGTTAGAGAATTGCTGGGGCAGGAGAAAGCGTGGCCAGTGCAGAGACCATCAGGGAGGAAGAACCAGGAAATGACTGCCCACCCTGAAGGTGACGCTTAGCAGAGAGAACACTTCCAAAGGAGGGACTCGTTGACTTCATCCTTGTTCCCTTTGGCGCTGCTGTTGTTCTCACCCCTCCCTTCCTCTGTCTTTCCCCCTTTTATTTCCTCTCCAGTTGTGAACCTTCTGCTGCATCTTCAAGGCCCTCAGATGACCGAGTGGACAGAACTCCTCAGGCACATGCTACAAGGCTGCTGGGGGATATGAAACCCGTCCCTCACACACACTTTTGGGTCCCTCAACCTCAGATATAAGCTGGGAAGTTTGTGCCCAATGCTGCTTACGTCCTTCCCTCTATACGCTAATGTCCACTGGTCCTTGCCCCCAGACGACAGAAGACTTGCTGATTGCAGCACCTGCTCCTGCCTCCCTCCCCAGTGCCACCGTCTCTCTGTCCTTCTCACTCTGCAGTGGATGCAAGACTTCCCAGGACAAATGAGAACCCCACACACACACCTGGGAGGAGAGAAGATAAAAGTCTGAGACACTTGGCAGCGCATGAGCGGGCCAGCTAAATGGTACCAACAGTAACTGATGAGCAAGTTCCGACAGCAGCCAGAGGAGCTTGAGGGCACTTCACTAGTTCTCAGATGACAGACTGGAGAACGAAGAGCCATATGAATCTATTAGTGGCAAACCGTGTCATGGAAAATGGATGAGCCTCGGGACGCACTTTATAAATGAGGGCATGAAAGGGACAGCGTGACTTTGGTAGGGCAGACCTGGGGGACACTTCAGCCCGAGACGGGTGAGCCCGGGCTTGGTGGCGGAAAGAAGGATGGTAACAGACGAGGACATAGTTGTGCGAAGAATAAAATCGGCTGTGAGCTCAGGCTCACTGTCTACTGCTCTTACGCTGAAGAGTGACCGGGGACCAGCGCGCCCACACCCAGCCTTAGGAAGTTCTTCATCAGTCACAACACCATTCATGGTAGAAAGGGGAGGCAGGGGTTGTGCTGTTTGGTGGGGGAGGGCAGGAAATAGGAGGTTGAGGTTGTGTTGGTTCTGTGGGGGGGTATAGGAAATGGGAGGCTGAGGTTGTGCTGGTTCTGTGGGGGAGGGTAGGAAATGGGAGGCTGAGCTCTCAACATGAATCCTTCTACATCTGTCCTTGCTTGTTGCTTATATGCATCCATGGGGTACAGTCGCCACCTGAAGGCATTGCATTCAGGGGGCGATGAATACCTCATCTCCTTTTGAGGCAAAGAGCACACTGATAGGTACTGATTCAGCCACAGCAGTAGATGGAAGATTAAAATCCATTTGCATTATGTGCTAAATAGTCACAACTTTCCCCCACCCTGTGCTATGTCCCCACAACTGGCCAGCCCCTCCTCTAGGATGCCACATTTCCCAGCATCACCTGGTCTTGCTGGCTGGGTTCCACTCCCACCCTATCTGCTTGGGTTGTCCTGATCTCTATGTTCAGGTTTTGGGGGAAGAGGTGCTTGCCCAGACCTTCAGGGAAGGACTTCCCATGGCGATGCGAAGCATACAGTGAGCAGACGCTGTTGAGATGTGTTCTGACAGCAGCAAGTTTGGGCCACGCGCTTTCACTTCAGAATACACAGGGTTAAGGCCTGGCAGTCAGGATTTCCTCTAGCCCACCTTGTGGAGTTGGCAAACATTACTCCAGACTTTTGTCTTGGGCAAATGGCCTCCTGCCCCGTCTGGCTTCCTCCCTCTTCCTGACACACGTTTTGGCATATCTCACCCTGTCTTAGAATCGGTTTGCAGAAAACCTAACCTGCCACCAGGTAGTTTTAAGTGTTGTTGATTTTCTTTTCACTAGTAACTGTTGTCTTAAACAGAATGGTTGCTAGTTCCTGAGGTTCTTCATCTTGATAGTTCCTCCCTGGCGTCCTTCATCGGTTTCCTCTACGTATTGTCTCAGAACCCACCTCAGCATCCAAGATTATCAGTCTTGGGATGTCTCACTCACTCTCTGGAGTTCTTTGCTGTACAATAAATTCCTACAAATGTACAACAAATGCCTGCCATTGTAGTAGCTTCAAATATCGCAGCTGACAGTAGGAGCTTGTTAGGAGGCTGGGCTGATAGTCCTCTGCTCCAAATCTCACAGGGCCGAAGTCAAGAATTTGACCAAGGCGAGATCTCACACCAGGTGTAGGGTTCTCTTTCAAGCTCATTCATGGTTTCTGTGCAGTTCGCTTTGCTTGGAAGATTGATGGTCCCATCACCTTGTTTACTTTCTCCCAGAAAATCAGGAGACTAGTCTTCTGGTGCTGCTGTCTTCTCTAAAAGGGCTTACCTATTGATCAGGGCCACCTGGGCTCACCTCCCTTCCGATTTAGTTGAAGTGGATAGGCTAGTAGTGCTAATGGATGCATCTGCCCACACCCCGAGCAGGAGCTTCTGTCTCCAGCAGAGGAGATAGAGTGTTGAGTGACACTGTCACGCTCTGGCCTGGAAGTTCTTTTTCTAGTTCTTTGGCAGAACTAGCGACATGGCCCACTGGTCACTGGATCAGAAGCATAGTTTACACCAAAATCAGAAGGCAAAGACTTTGTTGCATTTTCTTTTGCATGTAGGGAGGAGGCCCAATAGACATGGTGGGTGATGATTGGTGTTTTAGTGGTGTTTGTGGTATGGTAATGTGAGCGCGCAGACTGAGAGGCACCCAAGAGTCCCTAAATTGTGCTCTCTGAATAGGCTCTGCCACAGAAAGACAAATCATTTCTTAGCGCATAGTCCTTCTCTGCTACCTGGACGAAAGGAGGCAAAAGCCACTAACCAACAAACCCCAGGTCCACTTCACCCTCACGTAGCAGTTGCCACTCAAAAGCAGCTTAAACAACAGGGTTTTATTAATAAGGGAATTCTATGGGGAAAATGAAAAGACTTCAAAGCCACGCGTGGCCAGTTGTCTTACCCCAGTCACCAATTTCAGTCCCAAAGTTCCCAAAGACACATGCTCATGATCATGCCCCGTTGCCCATCCAAACCCAAGGCAAGCACTGCAAAGTACATCTTCTCTTTGCTTCTTCCCCAGTGTTCCAAGCTGTTCTGCTTCTCCAAGGTGCTTCAAATTTCTTCCACAATTGCTGATACAAAAATCAGCCTTCCAAATCCCTGGCCATCTCCAGGAACCAGCTCACTGCTACTACGGTGCCACAGTCTCCACACTGGCCACTCTTCTACTGACCAGCATGGCTCCTTGCCACCACCAACTCACTCTTTAGGGGGTTTCCCCTGGCCAGGCCACGTGTTCGCTCAGTCCTCCATCCTCATCTCCTTCCTTTCCTTTGTTCTCTCCTCTCCTTGCTCCTTCCTTTTATTTGCCTTTTGGTGCATCTTGCTTCTTCTAGCATGTCTTTCTCTCAGACCCTGCCCACCAGGGCATTTTGGTGCCTATTCAATTTTTAGCTGCATCATTACCCCATATGACTTCGACCGAAAGAACTTGAATGAGTGTGCACAAGGAGAAAAGAAGGTTAATAGCTTTCCAGAAAAACACCCCAAGGTCCTCATCCTTCATAGGTAAATGTCCAGCCAAACAGGACTGGCCCAAGGAGAGCTGCCAAAGACCCAAACTTGCTGCAAGCCTAAAACACCTTCTGGTGGGGACCCAGAGGAAAGGGCAGAAGGAGCCAGACAAGTCTAGAACAAAAAGCAAAATCAAAGCACAAGTCAAAAGGAAGGCAGCCATTATCACTGGCCTCTCACCCACGTCTCTTCCAAGTGCCTCCTTCCTTGTCTCCCGAGTCCCTGGTGCAAGGCCAAGACTGAGATGTGAGCATGGTTTCTTTGCATGCGTTTCCCCCCAGTCTGCTGTCTTCCAGCCTCCTCTCCCCAGGCGTTTTTAGGTGCCCCCCATTACACAGCCATAGTTCAGCTCCACCCTCCATCAGGGGGAGTCAGGAACATGGAACTGCCCTCTTTTCCACTATTATAGTAACACCCCTGAACAGAGGTGAACCTGTACCCCTAAATTTTATGCTGTGTTGCCAGAAATCAGCATGACCTCGGTAAAGAATAGTAGGAATTCGAAAAATAACAACTTTGCTCTATTTCTATTTCTAGGTCCCTAGTACTTTGCAGTGACTGAGACACAGTCAACAGGTAGAACCAAGAAACAGCAAGAAAGAAGTCAGGGAAGGGAGGAGCACAAGAAGATCATGATAAAGGTTCACGGGTGATAAAGTGGAGGGAAAACCCCGGGGAATGCAATAATGTAATGTAATTATATATATGTATATGTATACGTATACATATATAAATATATCAGCAACAAGATTATTAATAGAAAAAAAGAAGAAGAAAAGAAAGAATGTTCATGGGCCTTTCTTTCCATCCAACTACCATCTTAAAACTTGAAAATGAAAAAAAAAAATCACTCAACTGTGCTTTCCTGGCTATTTTGTATTTATTTATTTTTATTTTATTTTATTTTATTTTATTTTATTTTATTTTGTTCTTTAGGTTACAACTTCTGTGTTATTTTTTCCCCCTCCCTCCTCCCTCTGGTGCACTTCCATTCTCTCAAACCCCACTCTTGCTTATTAGCTGTGCTGTGTCCATTAGTCTCTTTCCTATGATAGTGTCTTTTCTCTGGGTGAGGGACTGCGTTGTTGGGTCCAGGCGAACCTTGCTATTAGATTTTCAGTCTTAAGTTTGCGTTGGGTGGCCAAGTTATATTCATTTGTGCTCTGTCCATGTTTTCTTGCTGCAGACCGTCCTCTCCAAACCAATCCCATCTCCATTACTTTGTTGCCTATCCTTATGGCTCTGGTGTTGGGCTTAGGAGGTCTTGCCCCCAGCCAGTGTTGGTCGAGAAGTTTCTCTGTGTTCATACTTCCGCGAGTGTCCTTTATAGATCATCTCTTCTGCTATTTTGTATTTATTATTGACTTATTGAAATCAAAAATATTGTTGAAATTAAGAAAAGCAAAAGCTGTGTCTTAGGAAGGGAGATCATAGAACATTTTAGTGGCATTATTAGATCTCTAGTCACACTGTCCATCATTGTTTTAGCCCTCGGGGATCTTCAGGGGACCATCTTTTTGCTCACAAGCTGGAAGCAACTTTTCCATCTACTCCCTTGAAAAGGCACTGTGAACACTGGGTTATAAATGAGGTGTGGGCCTAGTGCACTAGTTAGAGTGACATTTTCATTCTCCTTATAAGAAATGCCCTTGAAGAATCCAATTCAGTGCATTCCCAACGTTGTAGAGTTTTTCAGTCTTGTTATCAGTGTGATAAAGTTAAACTCCAAGGCAGAGATGCTCTAGGTCCGGGTTAGCAGCCAGAGCACCGGGGGACCCCTGCGGATGGAAAACGAACAGAGCAAGGCTATCTCAGCTATCTCAAAGCACCATTGTAAACAGCACACTAGCTAGTCCCGCACTTGGCTGAAAGTATGTCTAAAGAATGATTGTCAGTGACTTCCCTTTCATGCCTCTTGAAGTTGGAGATTTTAGACATAATGATCAAGTGGGTGCATTGTCAGTACTCATAAAATGGACAAAGCAGAGTAGCAGTGAGTAGATGTCAACCAGTCTGGTAGTAAAGGTCAAAGGTCACAGTCTGGTGTGAAACAAGTCCCATCTTCATGTAAAAGAATGGATGGTGAGACACGGGAGTCAGTCAGGGTCCACCAAAGATCTGTCTGTCAGAGCGTGGTTTTTGATATGGTGGGGCCTATGAAAATGCCGTTACCCCCAAATTCCAAGTCACTCAGAAGCAGAAGAGCCATAAACATTCAGATTCTAAATGCAGACAGCTCGGGTCCAGTTGCAGAGATGTGAAAGTTTATAAGCCCAGGGTGGCTGGGTGTGTAGCACAAACCCAGGAGCTAACAGATAAGACTGGGTAGGGGCTTCCTTAACATGTCACATAGCAAGATGATAACACCCGCGTTGGGCAAAACATCAGATCTGGACAGAGAAAGGCCAGACATGAACACAGACAGATCAGTATGGCCAGGGCTCCACAGCTGAACCAGGAGCAAAGAGAATAATCAAAAGGTACGTGGAGAGAGAAAAGAAACAAACCTGGAATAGACCCAGGGTTTAGACTAAGAGGAAGGGTGATCAGTGTACCCTGGGTGCTGGAATCAGGCAGAAGGAAATCCAGGATAATTTCCTGACTTTGTTTTTGAAGATTTGGGACTTCTTCACTGTCCTTGTATCCTAAAGTTGAAGGTCATTTCTATGCAGCATCTGCAGACAGACTGCCTTGGCTGCACAGAGGCAGATGCATGGGGCTGGGGTAACATAGGGGATAGGCAGGACCTGGCTTGGAGGAACCTGATTGCACATCATTAGCATTGATTTTGAGTATCACTTATGAGCCATCCGCTGTGTGAAGTCCCAAGACTGACACCTAAGGCATACGTAGGTGGTCAATACATGCTCTTGCACAGACACACCCCCAGGACTAGTGGGTTTCACACAGGAAAACCCCCCTGAGCATCAGCATCTTGAGTCAGTTGAATCTATCACTTGATTCTGGTTATTGGAGGCACCAGAGTTGAGCCAACAGGAAGATGAGCAGGTGTTTAAAGGGGCAATGAGGACTTGGGGGGCATTTGGAAGATGGCTAATTTAAGAGAGGCATGTCTATGAATTTGAGAAGGAAGAAGTTTCTTATACTCTTCTTTCTTTGAGAAAAGAAATCTATTTATGACCCGAAACAAGATAGGCAAGATCTCTATAGTCAAAAGGCTTCTCTTAGCACTAAGAGAAAGCCAAATGTCCACCTTATGAACCCTTTGTTCCTAATTTCAAGTGACTCTCACTTTATGGTTGCCATATGAGAACAAAGAGAAACTGTTACCAAAACCTCCCTGAGGCAAAGTCTGTTTTCAGGGCCCTCAGTTAATGACCTGCCCCAGGGGATGCTGGGAGGCTGGGCACAGAAATAGATACACTGGTGTCCAGGATGATAGAACCTGAGAAGCTGAGAAGCAGAGAAGTCAGCCACTCAAATTCAAGACCTAGAGGGTAGTTTAATCCCAAATCCCATCTGAAATCACACTGGCATGTCAGGGGAGTTATCTGAAGTGAGGTTTGGGGTACAGGAGAACCAGGGCTTTCGACATCAAGATGTGTGTAACCCAGATCCACTTGGTCAACAAACAGCAAATTCATGCCCCCAGTTGTTCCAGGTGAAAAACACAGAAAGACTTCAACAAGCCAGAAAGCATGGAAAGTAGTCACCTTGAACTCCCGGTGGAGGTATGTGAGCTGGAGGGAAACAAACAAAAAGACAAGAAAAAATTGAAACTATCAAATTGTCAACAAATCTAAAGTAAACAGCAGGGAGGGGGAGGAAAGGCAGGTACAATCAGGGAAGGGATGAATATAAGAGATCAGGATGATGGTTCACAGGCAATATGGTACTGGGAGAACTTCAGGATATAGAACAATGTAAATATGTATGTGCAAAATTAATTAATTAATTATGTATATGTAAAATGCAAAAATAAATTTAAAATGAAAATGATGGATGATGGATAGACAGAGAGACAGAGAGCTAGACAGACAGACAGATAGACAGAGATAGAGAGATAGAGAGATAGAGAGAGAGATAGAGAGATAGAGAGAGATAGAGAGATAGATGATAGATAGATAGATAGATAGATAGATAGATAGATAGATAGATAGATAGATAGATAGATAGATAGATAGATAGATAGATAGA
>PVHY01019008.1:0-10552 GCA_004024945.1 Uropsilus gracilis | reverse complement strand
AAAGTGGGGGACATAGCCCTCAGCACCGGTGGTGCTGTATTGGATTAGCAGCCGTTGTGCCTTGGTGGGTGGAGACTTGGAGAAGGGAGGCCAAGCCTTCTCGTGATGGGATCAGTAAGAGGGAATTTAAAGAGAAGAGAGACAGAAGAGGGACAAGGCATAGAGCAGCAGAAACTGCTAGCTGCAAGGTGCAGGAGCAGGCAGGGCCCAGGCCCTAGCCTGGGTCACTGAAGAGCCCGGGGAAGCATGTTGAAGAAATGTGTGACTTGTGTGAGCTGTCTTGGAAATGTGGCACTTGAGACCTTGGTTTAACTTTGAAACTGCGAAGCTTCGAAGTCATCTGGAGAATTTAAGAGAATTTGCTGTGTTGCTATTTTCATGTGAAATGTCTAAAGTAGTTGCTGCTGTTGTATCAAATGAGTCTTCCTGATTTCAGGCCACTTTAGAGTTGGAGTTGAAGTTGAAAGAATACTGGAGCTGTGCCTTTTGGAGAAGAATTGAAGACTCCATCCTGGTTTCTTTGTTGGATTTGAATCTCCCACGTTTGAAGAAGGATCAACGATGCCATCTTGGCTTCTTTTGGCTTGAAATGAGTAGAACTGCATCTTTGGGAGAAGGAGCGACAACGCCATCTTGGTTCCTTCATCTGACTTTTAGGTGAGATGGCCGCCATTTTGAGGAACCACATGAAAGCCACATGTAGTCTTTTGGACTAGAAACTGCACTGGTCGGTAAGATTACCAAAGGGGTTTGTTGCACTTTCAGTGACTTTTGTTTTTTGTCTTGTTAGTGAGTACATTTGTTTTTGCCTCCTCTTAAGGTTTATGTGGTCTTGCTACTGCTTGCACAGCCTGGGTTGAAACTAAAACCTAGTGTGTGACTGGCTTTAAAGGGCCAGCTGCTCCCCTTGGTAAGTTTTAATTAAGCACCCTGCTTTTCTTATTTCTGACCCAATTTCATAAGAACCTGCAGATAAATGAATAAGCCATGGCCATTGCCTCTCACCTATGTTCCTTTGTTCAGGCTGTTCTTGATTTCCCCCTCTTCCTACTTCGACTTTACCTGAGTATCTTGCACCAGTCTGGTAGGTTTCCAGTTGCACTTCCCAGCCCGTCCTGACCACTGAGAGTCCCTTCTGTGTTCTCTGGAGCACTCTGGACTTTGCTCGCATTTTCTCTCCTTCATTGTTGATGCTTAATTCCCTGTGCCCCTAAACTGAGCTCCTCGAAGGTCTATGCTGAGATTTCTGGCCATTGTATGAGGCGTCATGTCTGACACTATCATCAGTGCAGAATCAAACTTGTTGAGCATCTGAATGAAAAGCATGAACACAAATTTATGAGGCTAAGAAGATCTTCGAAACATCTTGAAATCTTGGACCTAGAAAAAAATTCTCAAATCCTTCACTTTACAGCTTCGGGATAACCTCCCAGCTCTTTTCATGACTTCTTAGCATTCACATTTGAGTGCAGTTCCTCAACATTGTCCTCCCTGTCCTGAGGTTGTCCTTAGGCCTCGGTTTCTCAGCTGCTTGGAAGGATGACATTGGTTTGAATGCTTGTGAAGGTGAACATCATGTTCCATGATTTAGATATTTCCTTCTCTAAGAATGTGCTTTGTTTCAGCTACTAGAAATTAATGAATAGCATCTGAGATCTTCAAACTCACAGACACACTCTTCATCAGGGACAGATGCCAATAAGCCAAGGAAGAGAATTCTATAGCCAAGGATATCACCCCACGGGGAGAGACCTGTTTCCCCTCTATTTGTGTTTCATTACAGACTTTGAACTTTTGAAAGTGGTGGAGAAACCACCTGCAGGAGAAAGCCTGACATCAGCTCCACGCTGGATGTGACTTTCATAAAGTTCTTTCAACTATTTCCTCATCAAAGAGTTTGTTGCCTTCTGGGTCTACCCAATCTCACAGCCTCCCCAGGAGACCAAAGTTTCATCATGGAAACAGTCGATAATATGTCCCAAGGTTCAGAACCTCAATTTTTACCCAAGGTCCCAGGAACTATTGCGTGTGACACCCCTGACTTCCATTTGCTCATGCCTCAAAAATCGGAGAATCAAGCTCTTTCTAAATGCATGCCCTCCGGAGACTTTTCTGGCACAACTAGAGCCAAAGCCCAAATTGTTTCTTTAAAAATAAGTGTTTGCTTCTGGTGCTAAATTTTGAAACTTGAAAAATTATTTTCTATTTAGACACATTATTAGAAAGAGACCCCTGAAAAAGTCATGGATTTTCTATAACTTTATATACAACATGTTATATAGATTACATATACACACACATACAGAAAGCCCCCAAAGAAATTTTCTTTCTCTATAAAGAAAGAAATTTTCTTCGCTATAAAGAAACTCACGTTGGAACCCATCAAGCCACCAATGTGATGAAGGTCACAGACTGAATGAATGATGCCAGTGGAGGTGGATATTAAGCTGTCCACCTTCTCATTCATTCTCAGCTGACACTTACCTGAGAGAGCGTTTCTATTTAATGACTGCATGGTCATCTGGTGTGAAATCCTTAACCCTCCTGATTCTTGGGATTATTGTCTTGATGCCCAGAGGTTCTCAGGATCCCTTCAGCTCAGACAAAGGCATGGAGAGTCAGGAGGCTCACACCATGGGCAAAAGCAGTGCTAGGGGTGACATGTTGGGAAGCCAACCTCCCTTGGAGAAGACGGCTAGTTAGCATGAGCAGATTCACAAGCTCAGTTAAGAGCGAATTTATGAAGATCCACAGACAGGCAGGTGGGGCTAGGGGACAGAGAGGTGAGCAGGAGATCAGCAGGAGCTCTGGCGTGCTGGACCAGGCAATGACCCTAGTTGTTCGATCCTCAGTCCTACCAGATGACATCACACCCCGCTGACACATGCCCATGCCTGCCCACCTTCCCGGAGACTTCTTTTTCTCCTACCTCTTGATGGGATCGGTGCTGTCACACCTGGACCAACCCCTCTAGGGGGAAACTTGGGGTGTAGCCCCTCTGAGCTTCTCACAGCTCCAACCGACTTGGACCATGAGTGACTCTTATCTAGTGCAGTCCATATTCTGCCACCCTACAAGGTGACAGTTTGGGGCAGAGAACAGGCTCTCAAGTTCACTCCCAAGGAGAATAATGATGCCGCATATTGAAGTCTGTCCTGGAAGCACAATATGTTTTCACTTCCTTTGCCTCTCCGAACAGTGAGGGGTGCCTCCTTGGGTAAGCAAGATCAATCCTGGAAAGAGCAAAAGGGACACAATTAGACAGCTTAATATCCACCTCCACCGGCATCGTTCATTCAGTCTGTGATCTTCATCACATTGGTAGCTTGATGGGTTCCAACGTGAGTCTCTTTATAGCGAAGGTAATGACCCCAATCTCAGGCCTACAATATTCACTGAATAGACACTGACTGCATGCTAACCACGTTCCAGGTTCCGGGTGAGTTTGGGGATGCAATGGTGAATAGCTGCATCCTTAAAACAAGTACAAAGAGTAAATGAACTAAGCTACATGAAGTGCTTGGCTTACGATGGGCTGGTCCCTCACAACTCTACGGTACAGATGAAATAGTCAAGTCAGAATGGCTGCACGATGTAACCTTGGTCATAACCTAGTAACCACACAGAGAGACACTAAAAAACTAAATCTGTCAAGTCCTTGCCAGGGGTGGATCTATCAAGTATGATTTTGGAAGAGATTGTGTAAGACTGGATTCATTCACTGATGCTCTGATAGGTCAGTGGAGAACAAAAGAAGATGGAGACCCCCCCCCAAAAGACTCACATCAGCTACATAGGCCTTAGTCCTGACGTAGAAACAGGGATGGGAGAGCAGAACAGGCGACCCAGCATGAGTTGTCATTGTCGAAGAAACCCATTTCCTGCCCAGCTTGTTCTCCCTCTTCAGCCTCCTCTCCTTCCCAGTGGACAAATATACAGGCTCGCTTGCAGAAGAAAAGAGGCCTGTGCTGGTAGCTGCATTGCTCAGCCTCTTAATGCACGAGGTGTCGGGACAGGTAGCAACATCCCTTTTGTCCCAGTGAGGTTCACCCTCTGCTGAACAAAGCAAACATCTCTCTCCAGAGCCTCTGCTAGTCTCGTCATCTGGCTTGATGGTCCACACTGACCTGATCTGTCTCATATCCAGATATGCATGTGGTCTGAGCGAAGGCTAGTAAACCCAGAATGGATATCCTATGGCACAAGACATTGACCAACTGAAAAGGTAAGTCACCTGCTCCCCACACTGCCACCAGGTACTGGTGAGAGAGGCTGTGATCCCATTCAGCCTTCCCGAATAGAAAACCACAAGCTGTGTAGCTTAGAAACAACACTGCATTTGTCTCTCGTAGTTCTAGAGTCCAGACAAAATGGCAGAGCCACCAGATCCATGAACAAATAAATGAGTCCTTTTTAAAAAACATGTTTAAACCACTCAGGTTGGGAATGTCTTGGTAAGTAGTAATGCATGAATTATGCCTTGGTACAAATAATGGGAAACATTAGGTAGATAAAATCAACATTTAAGTATATATCCCCAATATTGCGCTTGGCAGCTAATAGCTTAAGTAAATATATTGATTAATAGATATAACCCCCAAAAGATCATGTTTCCCTCCAATGCAGTGATGGCCTCACACAGTGTGTTTGTATGTATGTGTGTGTGTGTCTGTTTCTTGGTATATCTTCAACACCAGTCACAAAATCTGGAATAAGCCAGCCAGTCAATCAATGTTTTGAATTGAGTTAAGTTGAATCAAATTGAATTGAATGACTTGAAAACGTTTTGAGCTCCACGGAAAAGTAAAACTTCCCCAGCTTTGGGCCTGGGATTTCTGTCATGTAGCAATTCTGTGTTGTTGATAAACTGATATCAAATGCTGTGTGTGATAATAAGGGATGGGTGCTCCAGAGTTGGGTTATTTCAGGCTAATTTCTAATTCACCCATTTACCAGTGCTTCCCTTTGGTCAAGTTTCCCAGCATGCCTTTCTCATCCCTTCATCTATAAAATGAACATCATAATTTACTCATTTCTAAAGCTTTGGTAGAAACTGAGTGATCTCAATCCAAAAAGCGCTTAGAATACTAAGTATTCCAAACACGTGTGTGTTTTAAGTTACAGAACTTGCTGCATTCTCCATTTCTTCATCTGTAAAAATGTTAAGTATTACATCAATCTCCCAGGGCTGTGGAAATTGCAAGAGAAATATGTGCCAAGGTCTTAGCACAAGGCCCAGCTCACCAGAAACTTTAATCATTTCCCCCTCTCTCCTTTCCTCTCTTCTTCCACTCCAACACAAGACCAAAAGCCTCTCAGGCTCAAAATCAAAGAAAGCCCATTCACATAAGGTTATGAGAGGCTCGACTAAGATTATGGAGACATAATCTCCATGGAAATGTTCCTCTCTGACAAAGTCCCTGCACAGCTATTTTCTTCTTTTCTTTGTCCTTCCCAGGGAGGCCTGAGGCCAATCTGAAACAGAGATTTAGACGCTGCTGAAAAGAAGTAGGTCCTCTCCAAGGTGCCCAACTTTTTTGCAAAGTCTGAGATTCACTGCTTGTTAACTGTGCCTCAGTTTACCTAACTGCACTGGTCTCATACCTATGATATCAGGTGGTTCTGGAGGAATTCGATTGGGATGAACATCACAAAAACAGAGCCACAAAAGGGTAGGGAGGGGGCGCAACTTGCTCTAATCTCATAGAACAGAACATTCTACTCCCTGCCCTCAGTAGCCACAGAACAAACACACCTGAGAGTGTGTCTTCTGACATGAAAAAGTGATGGATCAACCAAACTCTTCCATTGCTTCCATCCTTCATCAGCTCCAGGAGATCTGCTGCCTTCCCCTCCCTCTCTCCTCCCCTTTCCTTCCCTTTTCCCCTACCTCCTCTCTCTTCATCCCTTCCCACTCCCCTCTCCCTCTCCTTTCCCTCCCCCCTCCCTCTCCCTTACCCTTCCCTCCTCCTTTTCCACCCCCTCCTTCTTTTCTTTTCGGTCAAGTCAATAGTTGAGACTAATTTTTTTCTTATTTATTTTTAATTGTTTCCTTATATCATTGTAAGAAACCATAGTTCTCCTACCATCCTTTCACCCCCTCCACCATCATCATATTCCCTGTGCTCATCCCTCCCCAGTTTTGCCTTCCTCCCTCCCTCCCTCCCTCCCTCCCTCCCTTTGTTGTGTGCTTCAGTTCTATGGTCAGCTGGCTAGTTTTGACTTTTTCTCGGCCTTTTGTTTGGTTTCTTTATGCTCTTCTCTCCATGGACACCGCCCTTCCCACCTTCCAAGGTCGCGGTTCATGAATATTCCTAGACTAGTCTCCTCTGAGATCACTTTCCTACAGAAACCCTCTGAGGTCATCTAGCCGCTGTTGGGTACCCCCGTTGAGCTGGGCTTGGGCTGCATCTTAATTCTATCTGGGCTCTTAATTAATTAATTAATCTTAATTCTATCTTAATCTCTACCTGGGCTCAGAGCACAAGGGAAGCTGCTCCCTATGGTGCATCTGTTCTGTGAACGCAAAGACAATATCCTGCTCATCGGGACACACAGGTTGGCTGAGGACTCTAGAAATGGACTAAAGGCTGAATGGGCTTGAAGAGAAACTTCACATTTAAGAGAGAACCATGTTTCGAGATGAACTATTTTAAGTCATACATGAACAATCTCAAAACTTTTTGTAAGAGTTCAGATGCGGAACGTGCGCTTAATCCGACTACAGAAAAATAGATGCAACTGGAAATAAAACCTGATAAAGCAGGGACTTCAGCTTTGCTTTAGATAATCTGGTTGCGACTTGATACTGATGGACAAATTAAACAACTACCATCATCAACCTTGGTAAATTGCAAATGCTAATGACCTGTAGCAGTTTGAATGGGATTGTGCTATGTAAACAATAGTGATTGTTTGTTTAGAGTAAACCGCTGTTGGAAAATAGCCTTCCAAGTCAATGGCTCTAATTTAAACCTAATTATTTGAATTGTTCCCCAAAGCAATCACACTGGCTTCCATTCACATAGCCCAGGAGAAAACAGGGTGCATCTGCCCCCCCCTCAGGAACACTGAACCCTCATCCCTGCCTGCAGATCCAGTTCATCCTGCTGCTCATGGGAACCTTCCTCAGCCCAAGGCCCTGCTAGCTGATGGGCTCCCACCCTATTCAGCCCACTCACAGCTCTGAGGAAAGTGTTTTCGCTGCCACTGTGGAGCCACCATCTCTATTTGCAGCATCATTAAATTCCTGTGACTTAATGCCTGGTTCCAGCAAAGGTGAGAATGGCCAGACAAGGGAAGAGTGACAAACCAAGACAGTCCTGGGGCAGGACTTGAACTTGAACTCAGACAAGGTCAGAAATGCCTGAGCATATGGGGGTAGGGGGTTGGGGGTGGAGAATAGAACAAGAAGCCAGCCCTATGCTCAGGCCAAGGAAAACACTTCTGCAAATGCAACTGGGGAGGGGGCAGAGCAGGAAGGGGTGTCCTTTGCAGCTGGGCCCCCAGCCCTATGGACATGAGGCAGCCCAAAAAGGGGCTGTCCCAGTTCAGCCCTCAGACAGAGGGACACAACTGTAGCTTCTGCCCAGGTATTGGGGTGTGCGGGGGAAGGAGCTCTGTGCTGGAGCTCAAGGGCCCTTGAGCCAGAGGAAAGCCCAGGCCCTGCCCTGCTGAGAATGAGGGTTAAAGCAGCCGCCTCTGCTGAGACAGGAGCACTTAGGACCCCGGGGAGGGGTGCAGATCCCAGCATTGCCTCCAGGGGGCGATGACAACGAGTCCAAAGCAGAGGGAGCTGAAGAGTCAGCAAGGAGAATATGCGTTCTAGAACCCATCCTGATGGACCATTCTTACTGGTGTGAGAGGGGATCTCAGGGTGGTTTTGATTTGCATTTCCCTGGTTATTAGTGATGTGGAGCATTTTTCCATGTGCCTGTATTTCCTCTTTGGAAGAAAGGTTTTGTAGTTCTCCCCATTTTTTGACTAAGCTTTTTGCTTTGTTTTTGCTAAGTTATATTATTCTTTTTTATTATTTAAATAATTTATTTAGACACACACATCATTGTGATCCCTGGGGGTCACCCACCACCTTCCCTCCCTGGCCAATCCAGCTGGTCCCCCCACCCACCCCAGTTGTGTACTCTCATTTGGTTGTCCATATATTAGTGAGACCATTTGTTTCTGTCTGTTTCCTTCTAACTTGTTTCTGCCAATATGATTTCTTCTAGGTCCATCCATGTTACCAAAAAATCATCAAATTTGTCATTTTTAATTGATGCGTAATATTCCATTGTGTACATATACCACATCTTTTTCATCCAGTCATCTGTCTTGGGATGTTTGAGGTGTTTTCATGTCCTTGCAATTATAAATAATGCTGCAGTAAACATCCGGGCACAGGTGTCCTTTTGTACCCACATTGAGGTCTCCTTTGGGTAGATTCCAAAAGATCGATTGCTGGGTCAAATGGTAGTTCCATTTTCATTAGTTTCAGGATTCTCCACACATCTTTCCATAGTGGTTGGACCAGTTTGCATTCCCACCAGCAGTGTAAGAGTGTTCCTTTTTCTCCGCAGCCTCACCAGCACTTGTTGCCTGCTTTTTTGATGTGGGTCATTCTTACTGGTATAAGGTGGTATCTCATTGTGGTTTTGATTTGCATTTCCCTGATTGCTAGTGACGTTGAACAGTTTTTCATGTGCCTGTTGGCCATTTGGATTTCCTCTTTAGAGAAAGTGTCTTTTTAGATCTTCTCCCCATTTTTTAACTGGGTTTTTTTTGCATTTTTTTGTTAAGTTGTGTGAGTTCTTTGTGTATCTTTGTTATCAGACCCTTATCACTTGTATGGAGGGCAAAAATTTATAGATGGCAAAAAAAATGAAGGAAAACATAAACAGCTGGGACTACATCAAACTAAAAAGCTTCTGTACAACAAAAGAGACAACAGAAAAAACAAAAAAGAATCCCAACCGAGTGGGGGGAAAATTTTGCCCTCCATACAAGTTACGTGAGTTCTATGTGGGTCTTTGTTATTCAGGCCCTCATCACTTGTATGGAGGGCAAAAGTTTTTTCCCATTCAGTCATTCACAGCTACATAGATGAAGCTACAAGGAATCGTGCCAGTGGAAATAACCCAGAAAGAAAAAGAGAAATACTGGATGGTCTCACTTATGTGAGGGATAGAGGGAAAACAAACAAATGGGCAAGAAAAAGTTAAAACTGTCAGTGGAACTGAAGTACAGAGCAAGGGAGGGGAGGAGGTTAAAATTGGGGAATGAATGGGCACAGGAGATTTGGATGATGGTCCATGGGTGATAAGGTGGTGGAAGGACCTTGAGATAGACAGCGTTGTTTTGTGTGTGTGTGTGTGTGTGTGTGTGTGTGCAATCAATTATAAAAATAAAATAAATTAGATTTTTTAAAGCCAAAAAAAAAAAAAAGGAACTCATGGCTGGAAGGCACCAGAGAAACAGTCACTGTTCTTTGGCTCCGGACCTCAGATCAAAATGATGAATTCTGGGCCAATTCTTCCTAGAAGGAGCCGTTGAAAGAATCATTGACCAAGAAGAGGCAAGGAAATGTCTCTTCTCTGGCACCTGAAAGCCTGTTTCAGAGGGGACCTAGAATTTCCTTTTTTTAATTGTTTAATTGTTCATTAGTTGTTTGACTACACACACACACACACACACACACACACACATATATCGTGATATTCCCCAGGGTTTTCCACCACCTTGCCCTAGACTGTGAACCCGTCAAGGAGGCTGGTCAGACCCCATCGCAGAGCCTGAGTCCAGCCTGGGGAGCACCTGTCTTTATGGGGAGGAAGGCAGGACCCCCCCCCCCATGGCCCCGTGATGCTGAGAGGCGGCAACTGGCTAGCGGGTTGACAAGGACATGGATTTTACTTGTTATGGAGAATGTATTGGGGGGGGCATAAAAGTAGGCAACATAGCTCCTCGGCAACACGAGCAGGTTAGCTGAGTACAGATCGAGGTCGCTTTGTCTGGATAAAATGAGATCATCAGAGTACGTGTGTGTGCCTGTGTGTGCCCGTGTGTGCCTGTGTATGTGTGCAACTAAACCTCACGTCGGCCTCCCGTGCGGATGACGATGAAGACATGGTCACAGAGGAGACACAGCTCATAGCACATGGCCCCCACTTTCGTGGCAGCGGCTCCCCATTTCCCACCAGGTCCTGTGGGGCAGCCCCAGGTTTTTCTGATTTTGCAGCTGGGTTATGAGAACGCAGAGAGCAGGGAGACCCACCGCTCCTCCGACTCTGCTTCCCACGGAGGATCCGGAGAGCTCTGAGGAGCGCAAGTCCTGCTGAGGAATCTGTTCTCTTCTTCACAGGAAGGAGGCCGAGGCGGGAGGGGTAGGGGTCTCCCTCAGCCACAGCTGCTCGGGCCCGGGCTGCACAATTGCACCTTGGGGCTCTGCTTTTCACGTTTCCAGGAAGCAGAAACTTGTCTCTGAAAACGCTCTCTTGGTTTCCGGGTCACAGGTTATCCCCAAAGGAGCTCACTAGTGGAACCCAAAGGGAGGGAA
>PVHY01019007.1:0-28178 GCA_004024945.1 Uropsilus gracilis | reverse complement strand
GCATTTTTGAGTTCTTCTGTTGTTCCTCTTATGCCTTGCATCTCCTGCAGTTTCTTATTTAGGGTTTCGATTTTGTTTTTCTGTTCGTTGATGATATTGTTCATTTTGCTGCATTCTTTTTTATATTTTTCTACTACTTCTCTTAATTCATTGAGAGCTTCTCTTCTTTTGCTTTCCCTTTGTTCCCCCTCTTCCTTGGTCTCTTTGAGTGCTTTTATCATGTTGATTCTGAGTTCTTTGTCTGGCATATGGAACATTTCTTCGATGTCATCCATGTTGGTTTTTTCAAATTGTTTATCCTTAGGTGGTGAGTTATTTTTCTTAGGGCTTGCTTGAGTGTTTGTGTTCTTCCTTTTTCCTGTGTTTTCCCCAACCCCTTTAGCAACTCAGTCCGAGCTAAAGTTAGGCTGAATAGTCAGATTCCATACAGATGCAAATGACTGGTCTGCCCTGCCTCCTAGGATGTTTCTGTGACAACCGGGAGATGCCACAGGTTGCTCTTGGTAGGGTAGCCTCACCTGTCTTGCGTGACCTCCTCCCCCAGGTACTGGTGGGCTAGCTGCTCCTCTCAGCAGGGTCAGAGTTCCCTTTGCAGGTGACGCTTTTGCCCGCGAGAGCCTCAGTCTGCTCTCCGGACTTTGGGGTGGGCACTGTTAAGCTCCAGGTGAGCTCCTTCCCCACCTCAAGGGCTTTTATCATTAATGGATGCCGGCCTTAGTCAATATACTTTCTCTGCATCTATTGATATTATCATGTGGTTTTTGTTTTTCTCTTTGTTGATGTGGTATATTATGTTAATTGATTTCCTGATGTTGAAACATCCTTGTGCCCCTGGGATAAATCCCACTTGGTCATGGTGAATAATGCTTTTTATGCATCGTTGGATTCAGCTTGCCAGGATTTTGTTTGAAATTTTTGCATCCATGTTCATTAAGGAAATTAGTCTATAGTTTTCTTTCTTGGAGCTGTCCTTATTTGGTTTTGGTATGAGTGTGATGTTTGCTTCATAGAATGTGTTTGGCAGTTTTCCTTCTTTCTCAATTTTTTGAAAGAGCTTTACTAGTGCAGGTATTATTTCATCTTTAAATGTCTGGTAGAATTCATTTGTGAAGCCATCCGGTCCTGAGCTCTTGTTTTTAGGAAGAGTTTTGATGACTGCTTCAATTTCACTGCTTGTGATTGTTCCTCTATATCTTCCTTGCTTAATTTTGGGGCATTGTATCTTTCTCAGAATCTATCCATCTCATCCAGGTTGTTGTATTTATTTCCATATAGTTGTTCATAGTAATCTCTTACTATCCTTTGGATTTCTTTTGTATCTGTTGTAATTTCTCCTCTTTCATTTGTGATTCTGTTTCTTTGATTTTTCTTTCTTCTTTCCTTTGTGAGCTTTGCAAGGGGCTTGTCAATTTTACTTATATTTTCAAAAAACCAGCTTTCGGTTTTGTTGAAATTCTGGATAGTCTTTTTGGGTTCTAGGTTATTTATTTCTTTTATTTTTTGTTATTTCTTGTCTTCTGCTGGGTTTTGGGTTTTTTTGTTGCTCTTTTTCTAATTTTTTGAGTTGGTAAATTAGTTTGTATTTTTGGTTATTGGTTTTTGATATGAGCCTGTATTGCTATGAGCCTTCCTCTTAGATGTGCTTTTGCTGCATCCCAGACATTTTGGAATGTTGTGTCTTCTTTGTTGTTTGTTTCAAAGTAAGTTTTAATTTCTTCTTTAATTTCTGCAATTACCCTTTCTTCCTTTAGTAGCATGTTGTTCAGTCTCCAAGTGTTGGATGTTCTTCTTGCTTTTTTTCATTGTTGATTTCTAGTTTGATACCTTTGAGGTCTGAAAAAAAAGTTGGTAGCATTTTAATCTTTGTATATTTATTCATGTTTGCCTTGTGGCCTGTGATCAATTTTAGAAAATGTGAATTTGAGAAGAAGGTATATTCTTTTCTTTGTGGGTGTAGCATTCATTAGATGTCTATTAGGTCCATTTTGTCTAGGTCTTCATTTAAGGCATTTGTGTCCTTGTGTAGCTTTTGTTTTTTTTGATATGTCCTTTTTTGAGAGTGGGTGTTGAAATCTCCAAATGCATACGTGTTTTCATCTATATTTATTTTTTAGTTTCTAGTAGCTGTCTTATGAATCTTGGTGCACCCTCATTAGGTGAATATATGTTGGTAATTGTTATGTCTTTTTGGTTGGTTGACCATTGAACCATTAGGAAATGACCTTATTTATCCTTTGTTACTTTTTTTTCAGTTTGAAATCTGCTTTGTCTGTTATCAGAATGGCTACCCCTGCCTTTTTTTGGGGGCCATTTGTTTGTAGAATAGTTTTCCATCCTTTTACCTTCAATCTGTTTGTCTTTCGAGAACAAATGTGTTTCTTGGAGGCAGCAGAATCTTGGGTTCTGTCTTTTATTCCAGTCTGCAACTCTGTGTCTTTTGATTGATGAATTTAGCCCAATGACATTTAGAGTAATTATTGATGTTTGAGGATCTAACAATGGGTTCCTGGTGGTCATTTGGGGTTTAGTTTGTTGTTTCTTTTATTTCTATTATTCATTCTTTTTATTTTTCTGCAGGTTTTGATCTTAGGGCTTCTTGCAGGAGTTCTTGGAAAGGGGGTTTGGTGGTAGCAAATTTCTGGAGGCTTTGTTTGTCTGAGAAGATTCTAATTTTTCCTTCATAAAAGGACAACTTTGCTGGGTAGAGTATTCTTGGTTGGCACCTTGTGTCTTGGAGTGTTTTGATGATGTGGCCCCATTCTCTCCTTGCTTTGAATGTCTCTTCTGAGAAATCTGAGGTCAATCTGATTGGTTTTCCTTTGTAGGTTATCTGTTTCCTCTCATTATTCTCATAATTTTTTCTTTATCTTTGGCTCTTGAAAGTTTTACTATGATGTGTCTTGCTGTGTTTCTTCCTTCATTAAAGTAGTTTGGTGTCCTTTTTGCTTTCTGTATGTCTATTTTCAATTCTTTCAAGTTTGGGAAATTTTCCTCCATTATTTCATTGAAGAGCCTTTCAGATCCTATGTCTTTCTCTTCTCCTTCTGGGATTCTAATTACTCTTATATTTGTTTTCTTTAGGGTATCTTACAGATCTCTAGTTTTTTCTTCTGTTTTCTTACTTTGTTTTTTTCTCTCTCTTTCTTCATTCTCTCTACTTCTGTATCCTCTAGTGTGCTTATTCTTTCTTCTATTTCTTCTAATCTGCTTTCCTGGCTCTTCCCTGCATTTTTGAGCTCTTCTATTGCTCCTCTTATGTATTACATCTCTTGCAGCTTCTTATTTAGGGTTTCAATTTCATTTTTCTGTACTTCAATGATATTGCTCATTTTGCTGCATTCATTTTTATATTTTTCTACTACATCTTTTAGTTCATTGAAAGATTCTACCCTCTTGCTTTCCCCCTTTTTCCCCTCTTCCTTTACCTCTTTGAATGCTTTTATCACGTTGATTCTGAATTCTTTGTCTGACATATGAAGCATTTCTTCCATGTCATCCATGTTGGTTTCTACAGATTGTGTATCCTTTGGTGGTGAGTTATTTTTCTTAGGGCTTACTTGAGTACTTATATTCTTCCTCCTTCCTGTGTTTTCCTTTTGAACTTGCTCTACATATTGAGTGGCTACTGCTCTAGTATTAGACATGTTGAAGCCTATCTAGTTATGGTTAACTCTGCCTTTGTGTTTTTGCTGCTGTGATGGTTATATCTGGTTTCAGTTCGTTATTGTGGGGGACAAGTTCCTTTTCAGAGAGTGGATGTATGACCAGGTGTGTTTTCTATTGTATTGCGTGTCTTCTTTATTGTTGTTTCCCCTCTTTCAGTTTGATGGACCTTAAATAGTTTTTAGTGCTTCTAAGCATCTATGCTTGCCGTAAAACTCTTTTTGATTGGGGTTTCTTGAAGCTCTTGGGTAGTGAATGTCCTTGTTTTCTAAGTTTGCACTGGAGCCACACAGTGGCACCAGGGCTTTTGGGTTTCGGGGTGAGAGCTGGTGGCCTTCAAGTTGGCTTTCCCAGGGCCAGGAAACTCAGTCTGTCCCTAGCCTGAAGGGCCAGGGCCGGTTCAGTTGCAAATTGCAGTACCACCCTAATTCCCAGGGCTGTTACTGTGACAACTGGGAGTAGGCTCTGGTTGCTCGCAGGGAGTTTCACCTGCATGAGACCCCCTAGCTGCTGGGACTGGCAGCTTCTCTCCACTGAGTTGGATTTCTCAGGGCCAGTAACACTCCATCCATGTGCGGGCCTCAGCTTCACTCTCTAATTTAAATGAATGCATTTTCTTTTAAAAATGACCATAATCAATTTGTGGACTTAAAACACTGTGGTAATCACTGACTTGTGAAGATTTTCTATGCCAATTTACCAGTTTCTTTAGTCATAAAACACTATTGTACATAACAAGAAGGAATTGGCATGTCTCTGTTAGACACATCAAATTAGCCCAAGACCCTGTATGAGTCTAGGGTCTTTATCCATGAATTCAAACTGGGAAAATAACTTCAAGGACTAACAAACTGAGTGTGGATCATGCAGGACAGAGAGCTGTCTTTCACTTTATTATGGGTCACCATGCCCTATTTCATCTAGCTTCCTGGTCCTTCTCTAAAGGTGTCTCGTTAAACTGTAAAGAGGAATATATACCCCAGTTCCAAAGAGCAGGAACTGGGTAAGAAAAGAGAGATGAGAAGGGGAAAAGAATAGAGGGATTTTCAAATCTATGCCCATCTTCCCCTGTAAGTTGTTAGTGACTACTTAGATGTTGCTGCATTGTTTTTGCTATGCCCTACAAATAACCATTTTGTATATTATTTATATATGATTGTTTTTAAGTATTTTAAAGTATTTTTAAGTAGAAAAACTGTGAATTAAAACCCTATTTTAAGGTATTACTTTTCCCCCCACATTTAAAAGACTAAGTCTTCCAAGAAATTGAAAAGTTCATATTGGAAAGGCCACCTCATGGTGCCCCATAATTCTGTTCCTAGGATTGCTATGATCCTCTTGGAGGTGCTTCAAATACCATTACAAGAGGCAAAAAGCTGTCAGAAGGAGGAGTCTAGGCCTATAACCCTTTTCAGATATATTTGATTCTCTTTAACCTGTTATGATTATGAATGAGAAAGTTAAAAAGACAGAAAGGAGGAGAGAATACACAATTTTTATAAGATAGCAAGTAAAATCAGACTGATAATGCAGCTTTAAAGAAAGAGTGAGGCTAATTGGGTAAAAGATCCTGGAAGGTAGGTTTTAGCTTGCTACAAGTGGGGGTGTTGTGCAATGCAATTTGCTTGCCACAATCCAAGTTTATAACTGTATGCCTGATGTCCCATGGTAATTACAAACAGCACCTCTTTTCACTCTCTAATTGTACCAGTTTGGCCAATAAATTGTAAGGTCACCCTAGTTATAAGGAGTCCTTTTCTAACAACTATGTTGAAGATTACAAAAGACTAGTTTCTGAAGCTAAAGCAAGAAATGAGATAAATGAGGAGTGCCGGTGAGGGAGCTTTCTTGATCAGCTGTTTTTAAGCTTTTTTAAAAGTAGCAATTTTGATGGCTCTTTAACCCTTTCAAGATACATTTCATAGATTTTTCTCTCTGTTGAGTTCTATTTTCTCCCCTGGAGTCTTTAGAAATATTATTTCAAATGTGGTCTACTCACAGTGGGTTGAAGAGTCTTCCAGAATTATGGAAGGTCTGTATCAGAAGGAAAGAAAATATTATCAAGGTTATCCCAGTAGAAATATGAATAGGGCAAAATCCTCCTTATAGAAGGATTAGTAGGGAAGTTTGCGATACATGCAGATTTCTAGACCTATGCTCAGATATTCTTGTTAAGTTGCTACAGGATGCAATCTGAGGGGCATAATTTTAACTATATTTCCAGTATTTTATTGTTTGGGGAATCTCTCTAGGGCCCACTGTTTCTCAAATTGTAGGCCATGACACTCTAGCCTGTGGAGATATAAATTAGTTATTTTAAATACTGCCTCTTTCTATCAAATCAATATCATTGTTTCTTCATTTTAATATTTATCAAGCCCATTGATGCTATTGTGATTTATACTATATATGCTTAAAAGTTACCCAGTTCATAATACCTATTTGTCTGTTTTTCTTCTCCACAAAAGTCAGTAATACTGAGAGTATAGTCTTCATCATGTATATGTCTGATAACTTGTTTTAATTTCTAATTGCATGATATGTTATTTAATTTGACAGATAAGGTTAGATAAACCAAATATCACAAACCCTAGGTCATGGCCAGTGGTGTTCTGATAAATGTTTAATAAGCAGCTCTCTGTAAAAGTAGAGGGGAAAATGGGGAAAGAAAGAAAAGAAATCCCTGATATTTAAAGCTTATTAATTTCTATGATATGTTTTAAATCTGACTACCAATCTGACTACCCAGTATGGAACTGGAAAAAGAAACATATAATTGACTCTTGTTGAACTAGTGCAAGGTGACTGTAGCAGACTCCTCAGGTAACTGAAAATTTGGTTCTCATATTTCTTTTATGGACTTAGAGGCATCTTGTTTTGCATGTGAACTCCAGAGTCACACACATAACAAACTATTCATGTGTGATTTCCTGTGCATTTGTCTCTTGTTTTGATATCACCCGTTTTCTGACTTTATAGTTACCATTTTGATTCTCCAGAAAGTCTCCATGGACTTTGCTTTCTCCTTAGTCTGGCTCTTTGTTACAATTTACCTTTAAGGTAGCCCCTTGACAGTTCTCCACTTCAGTGAGAGCTCACTTAACTGTTGATTTTAAGGTTCAAATTTGGTTTCTCAATGATCCTGTGCTGTCTTTGATATGCATCATTAATATAGACTTGGTCATCAATTCTCCTTAACACAGAACTTTTCAGAGGGAATTCTGAAAACAACAACAACAACAACAACAACAATAGTTTGAATAAATATGTTCAGTCAAAAAAAAAAAGGTTTTATTGTCTATCGTGAATGGGAAATGTAGTTATGCTCTACCTACTCCTTGACCATCCCCACCCTGGAGAACAAAGTTCATATTCACAAATTGATGACTCTAAGGAACCTTGTAGTTATAATTATATCTACTTTGATCTGAATTGCATTTCTGAATTTATCCAAGCATGAACTCTTCCATCATTGATCCTTATTTAAATCCCATGAAATATGCTTTGGGAAACACTGGACTAACAGCTTACAGCAGCACCTACCTCATGGCATTCAGAATCCATATTCCATATTAATTACTCTTTAATTTCCCATTTACTCTTTTAGTTACTCTTTAATTTAATTTTCTCAATGATGCCACCCTGAATCCCTTGCATCATTTAATCTGCAGATTAAAGAGACTGAGGTATTCTGATCAGTGATGAGTAGACTCTTTAGCTGGTAAGTAGCCAGATCCGTCTAGCCTCCAAAGTCCCTTTGACTCTTCTATTGAATATATGATCCTGCATGAAAGAATGATATTTTTTTTTTTTTTTGCGACCATCCCAATCCTAGTAGGCTCATCATCAGTTTTAGCAGCTAAAGTGATACAGGGCACCTAACCCCTGGGTGACAGTATCTCCTTTTGCTTTAGGATTGCAAATTTCAAAGAGGACATGCTAAAATGTGAGAATGAATTTGATTAGAATTTTCTTTCAGAAAGATAGAAGGGGAAAGGAAGAAGGAAAGACAGGTTTTTCTTTGTAATGTGATATAACTTACAAGCCTGATCCTGGAAGGGTGGAAAAGAGAAATAAGCAGATATAAGGTAAGCTGGAACAAAGAACAGGATCAACCATTTTGATGAACCATTTGGGGTTAGCATTCTGGGGAGAAGAACAATATAAGTCCAGGCTGCATGGATACTACAGCAAGAAGAAGACAGTATCATGCCTTTGACTACATGCTTGGAAGCTGGCACATTCCAGAAAAAGAGGCCCAGGCTTGGAGCATGTGTTGTTGAACTCTAATTGATTGGCTGTTTGGTGAGATGAACAGGGATTAAAAGACTGAGGGTCTTGGACAATGGTGGGATAACTGGGTTTTCATGTTTATCTTGTTAGACATAGATATAGAAAGTCACTTTGTTAGAAATAGTTATTTTCACTTTAAGAGTCTGTTTTGGCTATGGGAATTATAAAAACAAATGGTGGAAATGACTTGTATTGAGTGTATTGAGTAAAGTGTATTGAGACTGTGGCCAAGATGGAAAGTTTTAATGTGTAGTTCTGACTTTTTCAGCAGTCTGGGGTAGGGAGTTGAGAGAAGCAGTGGCTGGAAATCTGCATAGCAATAGTAGGGAGTATGAAAATTCAAAGTGCTGTAGCTTTGAGACAGCTTATTGGGGTAAAAGCTGGCAAAATAGGATTATTGAGTTTCATAAAGTTAGAAAGCCTCACCCTTGCCTGATAGATAACAAAGAAGAATGCTGGAGCTCTCGGCATTCTTCACAGGATTTTTAATAATGAACAAGTTAAAACAACCCACAATGAAACAGTCACTTGAATTTTCCCCCTCCCTACAGGCTGATGCTGCCCTTTAGCCCCTCCCTCTCAGGCTCAGGTGCACCCACTTATGCATGCACCCTAACCTTTGGGCCAGGTGTGTACAATCATGGGGAAGGCTCAAAAACACAGGTGCTGGTCACTAAGGCTAGTGGTAGAGAATGTGACAAACCTCATAATTCATTTATCCTACATTTTTAAAAAAACTCATACAAAAATGACTAGAATGGGAGACACAGGATAGGACGTGATAGTCAGGATAAGAAAGGGCAGAAAGAAGAAAGAAGATAGAGGACCTGGCTACAGAGCAGAGGAATTTAAATGTGAAAATGTTAAGAAATAGGAAGTGGAACAGCTGTCCTCTCTTTTTTGTTCTTGAAGAGCGCCTTCAAGGGAAAGGCATTGTGCCTTTATCAAAACAACTCATTTATAATGCATTTCTTTTCCTTAGATCATAATTTCACTTTAAATCTGAACAGCAATACCTAATGTGACCCAGGTGGGTTCTTTACACCTCATTCTGCTATTATATTCTTGCACTACCAATCCTTGCCTGCTTTACCTCTTTCAGTCCAGCCCCTTTGCTGAATTCATTGCAGGAACTTTGCTTCAGCTCCCAAGGCAATACTCATGATTTCCTCATTGAATGGGGTGAAGTCCTCAGAGAATCAAAGCTATGCAGAAGGAACAATAGGGTTACTAGTGGATTTTTCATGTCCCCAATGGGATTATGTCATTGCTTTGAATTTCTCTCTGATGAAACTTCTTATCTTAAGGGAATATCTGATCTGCCATTGATAAAATCTGTATCTGCAGGGGATAGAAATCCTTACCACCCATGACTGTTCTGTAGAGAATTACCTGTTCAGGCACTGAGAATAATCTATGTATTCTTTAATGCTGCCTTCTTCTCTGCTTCAGTGCCCTGTTACCTGCCTCATAGAAAAGCTTCTAGGGGTGAATGCCTTACAGTTACCTCCTCTGCCCGCCTATCCACTGATGATTGCCAAACACCTCACTGCTGACCTTCTTATTCTAAGTCCCAAGGCTTCCTCAGTCAAATCTCATTCCTTTCTGTGTTTACCTGTTCTTGGACTATGGTAGGGTCACTGCAGTTTCACCTTTTTATGGAAATTTCTGTGAATTTTCTCTTTAATTCAAACCAGAAAGCACACTGATTCTTTACAAGGTGCCACTTAATTTGAAAGGCAAATGTTGAATCCTTCTTAATCTTTTTGTTTCTTGTGACTTAGTTATTTCTAGAAATGCCCAATGGAACTTACCACTAGATTAGAACTTACCACTAGTTTTAACGTGATTTCATAACAAATTGTTGAGTTCAGTACTCCTCAGTAACTAGCTGCTCTGGGGAACTCAGGAGTACTGCACAGGTGTTTTGCATAGGTTTTCATCATTCACATGTTTTCCCTGTCTACCTTTTAATTTCCCATTCTATATGAGAACTAGCCTTCCCACCCACAAGGCACCTACAGACACAAAGAAGTTTCAGTTGGAAAGGACACTTTCAGTTAGGCGCCCAAGGTCCATTTCAATTTATCCTATAGCTGCTGTTTATTACTAATTTCCTGGATTCTTTAATCTCTGGTGGTATTATTTAGTGTTTGCTATTTCTTTTGGTCTCTGTGGTTTTTAACCATTTGGACATATCTCTGGCTTATGAACTGCTTTCTGCCTCAAGCTTTTTCCTGGCATTTTCTCAGATTTCCACTGGTTCTTATAATTTCAGATGAATAGTGTTTATATCAGTCCTGATCCAAATGAAAATCTACTGGCTTGACTGAATCCCTTAATCTAGGAATAGTGGGATTTATAAATTTTGAAATTTTGTTTGGAACTCAGAGGTATCTTTACTTCTTCACCTATTGACAGCACAGGGGTTGTGGGTAAGGCCATCAGGTTTTCATGGTGATGTAGTTCAGGTATAAGCATAGTGATCATGGCTCAGCTAGTGGAGATAAGATTTGTACAACTGAGGTTTCACTTATGCAATCACTAAACTGTGCGATGAAACCTCCACCTTCCTCAACCCCACACTGCTATTAACTTTGCTGCCAAAGAAGATTAAGGTTTTAACAGACTGAGACATTTCTCCACAAATTCTGTTCAACATGTAGACTCAAAGTTTTTAGGCCCAGGAACACTACAGTAGTCTTTATCTTTTGTTTGTTGGGGGTGAGGTGTTAAATGGTAAATGATTCTCTGCTAATAGTCTGGGAGTATCTCTTAATGGTAGTGTTAGTTTTTAGATGATGCTTTGACAATTAACATGGTTCCTAGGCTCAAAAGGTGAGCAATGCCTTTACTTAGTTGAAGGGATAGAAGACTGGCTTTCCTTTTGTGAGCATTTGTTACTTTGCTTAGCTGTACTTCTGCTTAACATCTTTAATTTTTCATTTTAAGATAGACCATCTGCTGTCATGCTGTATTCTTTTTGACTTGAAGGATTTTTATAGGCCCCTTTAGTGACTGGATTATAAATAATCACCTCTTTGCCATGGGGCATATGTAAATCTGGAGCTCATCTTTTGATGTATGGATGTTGGGCAATGGGGAGGACACATCTGATTTTAAGTGATAACCTTGGTGCTATGATAGCTGAAGCACTTGGGTCCATCTGGAGGCATTTAAATTGCTAATTGGCAGGTGCTGTACATCACATGATAAAGAACCCAGGAGATGTGAATATAGGGAGAACCCTTATTTAAAAACACCGAATATTCCTACTCTTCCTTCTTTGATAAGGTTCTATAAACAAAAGGGTAACGAAAGAAGTGAGAGCAGCTAAATTGGAAGTGGACTGCAAGTGATAATTTTCAGTTTTTGTTTATATATAATTGCAGATGTACACCAAATTGGAAGAAACAGAAATATCCTTTGTGAACTTTGCCACTATCCCCACCAATGGTGACGTTTTGCAAAATTAGAGTATACCAGCTTGATCAAGGTGCTGGCTTTGATACAACCCATGAATCTTATTTGAATTCCCCCAGTTTTGTATATAGTTATTCTTGTCATTGTCTGTTTCTGCATGTATTAAGTCCTACACAGTTTCATTTGTGTATGGTTAAGTTTCTGAAGAATTCCAGCACTATATGCAACTCTTCTGTTTGCCTTTAATAATCACACTGACTTCCCTCTATCCCCACTGCCCACCTTCTCCAATCCCCAGCCTTTGACAACTTCTACTCGGTCTTCCAGTTGTAAAATTTTGTCACTTTACGATGTGGAACAAAGGGAATCATACAGTGTGTAACCTTTGAATCTGACTTCTTTTTCCATTGTGTAATTCCCTTGAGATCAATTCAAGATTTGCGTGACTTTAGATGATGGAAGTATTCCATGGTATGTATGGACCACTTTTCATTTAACCATTCAGCTCTTGAAGGGCATCTAGATGGTGCTTGGTTTTGGCTATTACACAAGTAAAAACTCTGTGCATATTCTTGTGCAGATTTTGTTGTATGAATATAAATTTGCATTTCCTTGGAACAAATATTCAGAAGTGCCTTTGTTGGATCATAGAATAGTTGTATGCTTAGTTTATAAGAAACCGCCACTTGTTTCATCCTTGTTGACATTTGGTATTGTCAGTATTTTTTTTTATTGGAGCCATTCAGATAAGTGTGTAATGATACCTCATTGTGGTTTTAATATAAATAATGACCAGTAATTCTGAACATGTTTTCATGTGTTTATTTGCTATTTCTGTAACTTCAAGTGAAATATCTTTTGACCATTTAAAAAAGTAGTTTATAACAAAGTACATGATTCAGAAATATAAGATCCTGATTCCTTAGGTATATGTTGTCATGCCATGCCCATTCCAAGTCACTCACTATAGTCCACACTTGTTCTCCACTTTTCCCCTCCTGCTCATATCAACTCAGTTTTATAGTCAGATTTCTAGATTTTTTTTTCTTTTTGGATTGGTATTGTCTGTTTTCTGTTTCTATTTAGTCAACATATGAACAAAACCATTCACTATTTGTCTTCTTTCAGCTTACTTCACCTAGAATAAACCCCTTCAGTTACATCCATCTTGTTGCAAATGACAAGAATTCATCTTTTTTTTAATAGCTAATTAGGAGTCTTGTGTGTGTGTGTGGTGTGTTTGTGTGTGGTGTATGCACACACGTGTGGCAGGTACCATTATCATTAATCCACACATTCATCCTTGGGGACTTAGGCTGCTTCTATGACTTGACTTGGATATTGTGAATGGTGCTGCAGTGAACAAAGCAATGCATGTATCCTTCAGTGTGAATGTATAAATGGGTCTCCCCTACATTCTTTGAATAGCTACTTAAGAGTGGGATTTCTGTGTCATATGGAAATTCTATTTTTTTTTTTTTGAGGAACCTCCATATTGCTTTCTATAGAGCCTGTACTTTTCTATATCCCTACCAATAGTGTATAAAGGGTCCTTTTTCTCAATATCTTTGCTAACATTTGTTGTTCCTTGTCTTTTTAATAAGTACCATTCTCAAAGATGTGTGGGTTTGGTTTGCATTTCCCTGCAAATAAATAGTGAGTTGTTTTTCATGTATCTACTGGATGTTTACATGTCTTTGAAGTGCCTATTTAACTACTCTGCTGATTTTTGAGTAGGCTTTTTGTTTTTCTTTTTGTTGAGCTGTAAGAGTTCTTTGTAGACCATGGATATTAGCCAGATGTATGATGTGCAAATATTTCCTCCCATTTAGCAGAGTTTTTTAATGATAGTTTTTTTTTTTTTTTTGCTGTGCAGAGGCTTTTTAGTTTAATAAAGCCCATTAGTTTATAATCTCTTGTTTCCCTTGCTATAGAAGTTGTCTCCAGGTATTGAGAAGTGTTTTCCTATATTTCCAGCTATGTGTTTTATGATTTTGAACTTTATATCTAAGTCTTTAAATAGTCTAGTGAAACCGTCTTGCCAGAGATAATCTAGTCAAGTAAACAAAACTCTAGTTCCATTCTTTTGCATGTGGCTGTCCAATTTCCCCAACATCATTTACGGAGGAGAGTTCATTTCTTCAATAAATACTCTTTTTGTCCTTTGTCCACTTACGTGTAGTTTTATTTATAGACTCAGAATTCTTTCCTTTGGCCCATGTGTCCACTTTTATATCAGTACTGTATACTTTTTATTACTATAGCTTTGTAGTATCCTCTGAAGTCTGAGACTATACCATTGTTTTATTTCTTTGAAGAATGCCATTGAAGCTTTCACAGGAATTGCATTGAATCTATATATTGCTTTTGGCAAGATGGTAATTCACCTTTTTCTAATTTAATTGTGTTTTTACTGTTGTCTTAAATTTTATTTTTCTTTCTAAATTTTACTTTATTGAGATAGCATTGATTCACAACACTGTATATGGTTTAGGAATGTAGGTACATATCTACTTAACTATTTTACCACACAATGTCCACCATCAAAGCACCAAAAACCCTCCACCACAGTCCACAGTTTTCTCCAGTGGACCCCTACATTGCTTCTGTTCCCTATTCTTCCTCTTCCCCTCTGTGAACCTAATTTCTGTAGTCAGATTTCCAGATCTTAATTTGGTTTAGTCTATTCCTTTGCTTTGTTTCTTTGTATACTACATATAAGTGAAACAATAAGATATTGTCTTTTTCTGCCTATATTTTACTTAACATAATTCCCTTCTGTTTTATCATTGTTGCATAGAGATGATTTCATATTTTTTTTTATTCTGAGTAATTCTCTCTGTGTATACATATATACACATATACACATACATGCCACATCTTAATCTATTCCTATGTCTTTGGGCACTGAAGTAATTTCTATAATTTAGCTATAGCAAATAGCACTTCTAGGAACATAGGAGTACATAAATCCCTTAAAATTAGTGTTTTTTTTTTTTCTTTCATTGATATCTACCTAGGAGTGAACTTCCTGGGTCACATGAAATGGATGGTCATATGGTAGTTCTTATTGAAATTTTGAAGAAACTTCAGATGTTTGCCATAGGAGTTGGTTGTGTCTACATTCCCAACAACAGTGTATGAAGTCATTTTTCTCTACAACCATGTCAATATTTGCTGTTTCTGAACTTTTTGATGTGAGCCATTCTCATAGATATAAGGCTGTTTTCCATTGTGGTTTGATGTGCATTTCCCTCATGATTAGTGATGACAAATACCTTTTTTCATATACCTTTTGGTCATTTGTATGTCTTCCCCCCCCCCAGCTAGTTAGATCTGCCCATTTTTTGATTGAGTTGCTTTCTTGTTGAGTTATATGAATTCTTTGTAGATTTTAGATATTAACTCTTTGTTGGATATATGATATGCTATTATTTTCTTTTCATTTAAATCATAGTTTTTTCAATATGCAGAAACTTTTTACTTTGACATAGTGTTATTTGTTTAGTTTCCCTTGCTGATAGATGAATACTCTGATAGATGATATCTCTGAGGTCATGGTCTTGGATGTCTTAGTAATATTTTCTTCAGTATATTTTATGACTTTAGGTTTTACATTAAAGTACTTCTGTTGGTGTTTTGTGTATCATGTAATACAGTGGTCTATTTTCTGTTGAATTTTGGAAGTTCCTTACATATTTTAGATACTAGTTTTTTGTCACATGCTTAGTTTGTAAATATTTTCTCCTAGTTCATAACATTTTATTTTATGTACTTCATGTCAGTTTTCATGGAACAAAAGTTCTTAATTTTGACAAGAGTCAATTGATTTTTTCTTTTATACATAATTCTAGTGTCGAGTCTAGGAAATCTTTACAGAGCCAAACACTCCAAAGATTTCACCTGTTTTTTGACTTTCATAGTTTTATATTGTATAGTTAAGTCTGTGATATATTTTGAGTTAACTTTTGTATAAGCTGTTAGATTTAGTTAATTTATCTTACTACGAATGTTCAATAGTTTTAACACTCTTTCTGAAGTATATATGTTCAATATAAAAAAGGATTAGCATCAGGAAAAAGTTATCCTGCAACTTGGGTTTGTGATGCTGCTCTGTAGTATTCATATGAATTGTGAGTCTTTTAAAGATCTGTAAGATCATGTAAAAAGAAGACTATGATTAACCCTAGTGCTATAGGTAGAGACTGCTACCTCAAAGAGTTTCCAAATGACAAGAAATTCAGGCCTGGGGTGCCATGGTAACCATTCAATGTAGGACATTGTTCTTTCACCACATGATGGAATAGAATGAGGTGAATTCCTGATTTTAATTCTGAAATTATAGAAAAGCCTTAAAGTTCAGAATCTGGTCAACAGCACAAAGAAACATATCTGTAACTTCATAGCTTGTAGAAGCCATTCATCCTCCAAGAGGTCTCTGTAGTTCCATGTCTCAGAGGGACTTAAATAATTGCATAGTCTGGTCTACTTGACTGACCAATAAAATGAAAAATTCTCCCCAAGATTCTGCTAATGCCCTGAATTTCTAGGATGTCAGTCAATCCACTTACCCTAGTTTAAATTAGCTTGGCTCCTCTATTACCTCCAATTTAAAGGTCTTTCCTCTCACTCAGCTGTCATAATAAAGGGTGGCAGGTATGTATTTTTTCAAGTTTAATGCTAAAATATTTCAATAGCCGTCAAACAAACCACACACCATTACTGACCAAATTCCAAGAAATACCTTTTCTTGGAAAGGTCTCAATTAAATTGCCCTTTGAACAATTTCAGTCCCACTAAAGTATCAAGACTGCTATGAGCTACACTAGAGGTAATACTGGATGATAGCTCACAGGTCAGGAAGCTAGTTTGACTTCATTGACCACAGGATCTTAGGTAAACCCCCTGATCTATTTCTGCTTAAGTTTCCCTTTTCACAAAATGGCAATAAGGCTTGTAATACTTACTTCAAATTAGGTTCAAATTAGATTGCAAATGTGAAAATTCTTTGGACAACTCATTTTTCCAGAAGCCTCATGGAGATACTGATATCCTTACAATGGCATGCCTCCCTTGCCACTGAAAAAGCCTGACTGCTCCTTTGTTCTTTCGAACCCTTCCTCTACAGCAATGTCTCATTTAAAGAAAAACTTATTTTTGAGGGAAGATAGGAAACGAACTGAACACAGGGGCTGGCATCTATGTGGTCAATACATCCTAGCTGTTATACTCCTCTGCACATTGCTTCATCCCTTGCTACCTGTACATGACAAAGCCTGGTTGTGGGCTGTGACAGGGAGGACTGTTTACGAGCTATCTATTCTCCCCTTCTGTACAGTTTTCCCTGGACGGTGGCTGCCCTTCCACTAATGGTATTTCCAAATCAAGAGATTTAGATGAGGCTGTCTAGGTTTTTGAAAAACCTGCATGAATGAAAGTGATGAAAACTACTTGAAAGTCTGGCCCAGGGACTGCTGGGATGCTCATGTTCTTGTCACTTTCTGACCGGTTGAAACGGTGGTGATTTTCAAGGAGGCTCTAGAAGGAATGCATAGAAAATAGCTGTCCGGCGGACTCCCTGATCGCTCTAAATAGCTATAGGGTAGGGTAGTGAAACTGAATGCCTCCCCCTCTCCCCAGGGTTGTGGCAGTTAACAAGGTTCTCCTCCCCTGATTGGGCGGTGGGTGCAGTTAGCCCCTCCCCCCTTGAAGGTGCTCCTCCATCATGGATGGTGGCAGCTAGCCCCTCCCACTTAAGGTGCTCTTCCCCCATTGGCCAGTGGCAATTAGTCCCTTCCCATTTGGTGTGGCAGTTAAACTGCTGGAAGTGGCAGGTGAGAGTTGGAAAGAGTTGGACCTGAAGCAGGGGGGATAAGAAGGAAGGAGCAGAGACTAGGGACAGACAGAGAGACCTTTTGGGAAGGAGAGAGAACTTTTGGGGAGAGGAGAGACAAGAATGGCAGGCGGGTAAAGAGTAGCCTGAGTGACCAGGCTGGGCAAAAGCCCCCTGGAAGAGTGATCTGGAGGTGACCAGGAGCCATGGTATCTGGCAGAAGTGTGGCCAGTGTGGAGAGTATGGCATTGGAGCAAGGTGATATGGAACGCTGGTACCTAGAGATGGCCAGCAATTTGGAAAGCTGATTTGTGCATCAGCAATTGTGGAGGAATTTTGAAGAGCCTTGGAGAAGTCGAGCAGCGTGGAACACTGGAGAGAAAAGAAGAAAAGAGAAGACACTGGCGAAAGGACTGGACTTTGGGAAAGTGCCCACCCCTGAGGTTCAGAAGGGCAAAGGAACCATCACTGGACTGTGCCTTTGGGACCTTTGGGACTGTGAATGGTGACTGGGGTAAGATAACTACCACTTGTGGCTTTTTAAAAAAATAATTGTTAATAATTTTTGCATATTTTACAATATATGATTGTATAACTACTAATGCCCATGGAAATACCCCTCCCCCAACACCACATCTCCCCTGGTCACTTTGCCTTCTTTCTTTTTGTTGTTTGTCCATGTTTAGCCTTTTAGTCTTTTTTTTTTCTTTGATCCATTTCCTCATCCTTGGTGAGGGTGCAGTTTCCCGGGACTTGGTAGAATGTGCTGTTTATCATTCCTGTACTGCTTTTGGAGCACCTTTGGTCTTGGTGGGTCTCATCTCTGCAGTTTGTGCAACATTTTGTTGCTCCTTCGGTCATGCTTCAGGTCTTTGGCTTTGGGGGCATGACTCCAGCCGTATGTTTTGGAAGAGCAGATCCTCGAAGGGACAGCCATCAGCTGATGGTAGGTCTTCTCCCTTGGGGCTTTGCTGTGGGGCCACTGCCATTAGACAAGCCTCCTTTTTTTTTTTTTTTTTTTTTTTTTTTTTTTTTTTTTGAGACTAGGTCTTGCTATTTTTTGCCACTTGTGCCTTTAAGGAGGTTTTGTTTTCCCTGTTGAACTCCCTTGTTAATAAACCCTGTTGTTAAACTGCATTTTGAGTGGCAACTGCTAGGTGTGGGTGAAATGGACATTGGAGTTTGTGGGTTGGAGGGCTTTGCCCCTCCTTTTTTTGAGACCCGATATTACTAGGACTTGTCAACCTGTTTAGTAATTGTGTTTGAGGAATTGTATGATTTTATTACATATTCGAAATAAGTTCATCTAAGCAGTCTATCCTAAGTAATAGCTCCATTTTCATTTTCCATGTCAATGTGTTGTGAACATGTTGGAGACTCTAGATGTGTGACATGTTGTTTTTCTTACTGGTTCCCTTATGACATAAAAATCAAATTACACTGCTGTAGTTTCTGAAAATCTCTAGTTCAAATAAATCAATCAGAAATAACTTTAAAAATGTACTTCTCAAAAACTGCATTTTTCAAGAGTTGATTTTATTTGATAAAATGAGAGTAACCTACAGATATTAGCCACAGCAATTTTTGAGAGATGTTGGATAGAAGGCATTTTCTTTCCATAAGGAGGTTTAGCTAATCAGATTTTCTTAATATGGCCCACATTTGATGTGGTTACAGAAACGACAAACTTCTCCATCTTTACTTTTCATCCCCCCCTCCCCCATTTGTCAAATACATTGCAACCCTTTGCCCTTTAGCTATCTTTGAAATCTTTATCTGAACAAACCAAACCTAGGACCAATAATTGCTAAATATCACATGGACATCTGAGGGGTTACATCTCTGCCTCTGATGGAAGGAGCTAATCTTTTGTGCCAGCTTAACTCATGGCACATAAGTCATGAACTCCATAAAAACTCATCAAAGACTCAGTTTCCTCAGTTGAAAAGAGGTAATGACACTATCCACCTCTTATATAGAATATACAGAATGATGCATACACTGCACAGACACTTAAAATACAGTCCGTAAAAAGTCAGTTATTCATTCAGAAGCACTCTGTTAATAACTGAACTGAAAGCAATTTAAAACATTTTTTACCTCTTTATTAAAATGAAACTATTTTGCTGCAAGTACAGTTATGCCACTGGCATAAAACAAAGTGCTTCTAGGAAGATTCCTGCCTGGATGGTGACCAGTGCTATATAAAATTGTGTGTGTGTCTGTGTGTTTGCGTAAGTGTGTGAGAGAATGAAAATGCAAATAGAAGACTATGTAACATCTTTAAATACTGAAGAAAAAAAATCAAACCCAGAATTTTATATGCAAATGAATCTTTACCTTTAGAAAGAAAGTCCATTTATAGCTTCTAATATCTTTGCGCAGGTCCAACTTTTATCCTCCTGCTTGATGTAGCATTTCTTGTAGAGCAAGTCTTCTGATGATGAATTTTCTGTGTTACTCTTAAGGAGTCCTTATTTTGGCTTATTTCTCTCTGTTCACCCACCAAAAACTCTACATTTTGCAATAGGTTGAATCACTACAATAGTGATGAAAATTGCCTTCTCACACTTTAATGTATTTTACTTATATCTCTTATTTCTTCCTCCCAAGAATTACAGTCTCATGAGAGTAGAATCACTTTCATCTCAACCTAGGACCTTGTCTAAGTCAACCCTTCTGTGGCACTGCCTACTTTGGCTGCCTCCTCCCTAGATCAGCAGTGACCTGATCCTTCACTGGCCTCTTGGATGCTCCCCCTACTACCTCCTCCAGCTTTATTGGTGAAAGGTTGATGTGACAAGGGCCTGTGACATCTGCCCTGATGACAGCAAAGCTGTCATCTGCAAAGCTGTCATCTGGAAGAGAGGGTCAACCATATCTGATGATAGGGAGGGAGAAGACGATAGGATGGGAACACACAAAGGTGTCCTGTGGTAGATCCACTTTAGGGACAGGTAGGATGCATGGGGTGACAGAACTGTGGATACCTGTGATTCCCTAGGGTCAGATGATTTTTCCTTAGAGCCAGATAAGGTTTTCAGAAGAAAGTGAACTGAGGAAGATGGAGGTGAAGGCTTAAGAATGTGACAAGCAGTGGTGGAGGTGAGTGCAGGTGCTACGTGTTTTCTCGGTTTAATAGAATTTTTGGTGAGTTAGGTTGACTGGAAAAGAAAACAGATTTTAAAACAGTACAGAACTATTTACCAGGCAAAGGAAAGAATGTCCGAACTAATAGGAAGGATATTAGGAAAACTAAGATGGAGAGGTGGACCTACCAGCTCCATGCTATTTTATCCTCTAAGCACTAGTTAAATGATCTGAAAGATGGAGAAAACATAATGATGAATTTTAAATGACACCTTGGCTGAACCACTGGATGCGTGGATAGCTGGCTAAGCATGACTTCTCAGTGTGTCTGTGCGAGCGCTTCTAAAAGAGATTAGTGTTGGTGAACTGCGTAAAGCAGATGACCTTCCTCAGGGTTTGGGCATCATCTGACCTATTGAGAACTCCCAAAAAATAAAAAGTTGTAAGAAGCTTGCATTCTCTCTATCCTGACTGCATTAGCTGAAATAGGGAGTTTGTTTTTTGTTTTTCCTTAAATTAGGAGCAACACTATCTGTCCTCAGGGCTCAGGCTCACCCTGGAATTACATTCTTAGTTCTGCAGCTCTCAGGCTTTGAATTATACCATTGGTTTACCTAGATCTCCAAGAGTAGAGGGTGGTGGTAGGACCCCAGCTTCTATAGTTACATGAGACCATTCCATATGTATGTTTGGCTATGTATATGTGTATGTGGAAGGATGTGTGTATATACGTGTATGTGTGTGTAATATATGGACTATAGAAGAAAATACATATACATATATTTGGAGAACTCTGAATGTGACAATTAAGTGAAATGTGTGTAAAGTTGTAGCACCTAGAATATCAGAAACACACACACACACACACAGTGAATAGTAGTATTAACCACATAAACTTGGTAACAGCAAAGTTATTTGTCCAAGTAGGAGTAATTTGCTTTCCTAGTTTAATGAGCTCTATATGTTCATGACCTTTCTAACTTTTTTTTGCAGTGTATCTATTTTGTGTGAATTCCATGATCTAATTCCTTATTTTTTGAGTGCAAGTTCTAATTTAAATGCCACCCAGGCACAGATAAATGCATGTATAGAAAAAGCCTTGAATAGTCTTCCGGATACTCTAATTATTCATCTTAGTGATTTTGTTTCATGAAAAATTCCTAGAAGAATTGAGTATCATCACCATTTGTCAAAAGTAAGTGAACTCAGGATGTTTGGTAGGATACTTGCCAGTGTAAATAAAACTACTAGAGAAATAAAAGAATAACTTCACCCATATTAAGTCACCTCTCTACTTCATATTTCTCTGCTCTTATGTTAAACTTTTATGCCTTACTAAACTCATTTCTAAAGCATAAATTTGAGCTTGTCTCATCTTCAGCCCAGATCCCCAAGGGGCGGGCTCCCCATTGCCAATCAGCTTGGTCCTATATGCCCAGCACACCTTTCTAGCCTTAACTCTTACAATCCCTCTTCCTCACAAGACCTTACATTTCATTTCCATGTCTCACACTTTCCCAGAGGGAATGTTTAAATTCTATCCTTGCTTGAAGGTTCAGATAAAATGGCATTTCTTCCTTGAAAATTTCTCTAATTCCCATGCCTATCACCAGAGTGACAGTTCCTATCTCTAAACTATCACTGCACTTTGTTTTCCCAGAATGGTACTATATTCTGCTTGCCTTTCTCCTGCCATCCTTCAAATACTGTATGTACCTTCCATGTGTCACATGCTGTGCTACCTGCTAAACACCCAGCAAGGAGTGGAACAGAAAAAATCATCTATGCTCTCTCCGATGGGACAGTCTAATTGGGGCAAAGAGAGCCATTCATCAGTCAAAAAGTAAATGTATATTTACATCATGAGTTGCATACCACAAAGAAGAATATAATGTCCACTGGCATAGCAGAGGACTGCATTGCTATTTTTAGGTAGCTAAATACTGATTTATGATTAGCTGGTTACTAGTTTATCAAATTCATTGTCTCCAAACTATCTGTAGTTTTCTCCCATCCTTTCTCTTATAAACCTTAGTACTGCCTTTCCTAAATGAAATTAATAATTGCTTTTATTATTTATTTACTCTGCGTGTAAGTAAATAGCAAGCTAATAAATAGCTATATGCCCATTAATTATTTTTTGGTAGAAATTGCCATTTACTGAACTTTGATTATGTACCAAGCATGGTGTTAAGAATTTTGGATATTACCCTCAAACTAATGAAAATGGAACTACCATTCAACCCAGCAATTGCTCTTTTGGGAATCTACCCAAAGGAGACCTCAATGTAGGTACAAAGGGATACCTGTATTCAGAGGTTTTTGGCAGCACCATTTATAACTGCAAGGACATGGAAGCTACCCAAATGTCCCAGAACAGACAAATGGATAAAAAAGATGTGGTATATATACACAATGGAATATTACTCATCAATTAAAAACAACACATTTGGTGATTTTATGTTAACATGGATGTACCTAGAAGAAATCATATTAGCAAAAACAAGTCAGAAAGAAAGACGGAATCCAAATAGTTTCACTAATATATGGGACATAGGAAAAAACAAAAGGCCAGGAGGAAAAGTCAAAATAAGCTAAAAAACAAACTGAAGTTCACAACTTGGGGGACAGGGGGATGAGGGAGGGAACATCAGAGGGATGAGGGAGGGAGCATCAGGGATTGAAGAGCCCTGGGGGTTACGAAGATGTGAAGTAATTATATATATATATATATATATATATATATATATATATATATATATATATATACACACACACACACATACATATATATATATATATATATATATATAATTTAATAAAAAAGAACAAATTTCCAAAATATATAAAAAAAGAATTTTGGATATTATTATCTCATTGAATTCTTGCAGTGAAACTCTAAGATCAATTATTTTCTTCATCAAAATGAAAGTTAAAGCACAGAAAGGTATGTCAAGTGAGGATTCATAGTTTTATTTGATTCTAAGACTTGTTTCTCACCACAGTGCCATACCATTCCAAATCGTGCACGTTTTTTCAAGGGATGAAAAATATTATATCCATAATGAGTCTTGAAATGTGAGTTTGAAAATCATTTAGAACAAATATATCAGTTCTAGAAATAACAGGAACTTAATGATGATCCTCTGAAAGCTTGACATTGAAATTTCAGGACCCAGATCAGTCTAAATTCTGGTATCAGTTTTACATAAGAATTAACCTTTGTTTTACTAGTCATAATCCTTTGTTATTTCCCCCCTAACACCCTGCTTACATCCACCCTAAGAGAACTGTTAGATGGCATTGTAAATATATTGTGTTTTACCTGTTGTCTCTGGGCACATTTTTACCAAATAGATCTTAAATTATTTGTCATCTTTTTTTGGTTTCCTTTGTTTAAAGCTTTTTCCTTCTTTTTAATTCATTTATTCACCTTCATTTCTCATTTGAAGAAACAACCAAGGAGTGGGAAAAGAATTGAAATTTTTGGAATTCTAAGCATCCTCTCCATAAACAAAACTGGTTCTCTCTGCACTAGTGTTGCCCTATCTGAGTTAGAGATTGGCATATAGGATAACTTGGTTGAGTAGTTTATCCATATCTTATTGAGACTGACTTCTCACTTTATTTGGAAACGAATTTGTTTCCTAAATAAAATTGAAAGGTACTACTTGTTTCCCAACAGAGGGAATTTCTAAAGCTTTCAGAAAATTCTCCACCATGAATGAAAAATGAAACTCTGTGATAAATAAGTGGCCCTTGAAATCTTGAGCATTGGCACTTCTATCTGATCCCAGCTATGCTTGGGTGGAAGAAATCTTGAGCATTGGCACTTCTATCTGATCCCAGCTATGCTTGGGTGGAAGAACCAGATTGGCTTCCAAGGTTTGACACTTTGTTTTCAGTCAAGTCAGAGTATGTATAAGAAATAGCCACCAACTGTCATGTTGGTGTGGTCCTTTACAAAATCAGAAGTGATAGAGACAAAATAACTTTTGAAAAATGTGTAACATACGCTGTGGGTGTGCATTCAGATGTATGCTAGCAGGAATAAACTGAGATGTGAGGGCATCATGAATAGCCTACTGATTTGGCACCTCCTTCAAGTGCTAGTCTTTAAGTAGTTGTTCCCTATCTGGTTAGTGATACAAGGAACCATCTAATTTTCTATTAGTGAAAACTATTTCTCTTTCAGAACAAGAAGCTTGTTATAATCAGACAAAACAATATTTTGAAACTTTATGTAACTGCATTTCTTCCATGGTCTTCAGAATTAACAGTTTTGCTTCCTTCACTAAGAATAGCAGCAACTTACGTGAATGTGTCTCAGTTTGTTCAGAATGCTGAATTTAAATGTTTTTTTCCTTCCTGGCTTCATGTTGGCAAAACAGTACCACTTTTACTGTGGGTCTAGCTTGCTCTCTCTCTCTCTCTCTGTCTCTCTGTCTCTGTCTCTCTCTCTCTGCTTTTCCACTATTGTGTGTTATACTGGAAAATTTCTAGAAATACACCTAAATTAAAAAAATAGTGACTATGATTTAACTATAGCAGATGCTAAATGAGACCTTTTAAATATATATTTTATGTATTTCTTTGGATTTTAACTGATTGCTTTCAAAGTTGGTGTCTTTGCTTCATGTGTAATGGAAGAAAAAATTTTGTTCCTGCACTTTTAAAGCAAACAGTGAATATCTACCATCTTTCCACCTATTTTTGATTAATTAGAAAAAATTTTTTGGAGGGTACCTGCCATTAACATAGCTGATACTATGCATTAATAATAGCTAGGAAAGCTGGACATGGTAGTACATGCCTGTAAGCAGCAGCCTAGGAAGCCGCAGCCAGGGCCGGAGATTGTGGTCCCATCAGGGGCACGTAGCGGAACCTAGTTCCAAAAAAATATAGCTGGGCATGGTGGCACAGGGCCTGTAATCCCAGCTACCTGGGAAGCTGATGCTGGGGATTGCTTGAGTTTGTGATACCCCAGGCAATGTGAACCTGTGGTTCCACAGGCAAAAATAGTGAGACCTAGTCTCAAAAAATTAAATTAAATTAAATTAAAATAATAGCTAGGATAAAGGAGTTACTACCCTACTGCTTTAGAATTGTAAATTTCAAGATTAGAATTCATATTTTAGAAGGGGAGGAGGAAGGAAAATAAGACTTTTGTGATGTGAGATGATTGACAAGACTCCCTCCAAAAAAAGAGCAGGAAAAAAAGGAAGAGAGATATAAAAATGCCTTCGAATGAAAAGAAAGGATTCAGCCATTTTGGAGGAGGATGTGAGTCCGGCCATGGCTGAGGTGACCTGGGACCCATGGCCTTCTGCCTGTACTGGTGAACTCATGGCCTTACCATGCATAAGCTGATGATATGTATGCTGAAGGAGTCTAAAGAGTTTGGAAATTTGAACTTCTTGTTGGAGTTTGTTTTATCTAATTTGATTCATGCTTTTGGAGATACTGTGAGCAAGGCTTGAGAAAGTGGACTTTATATTGATTTCTGTATCTTGGAGTTTTTCTACCACCTAAAGTTGAGAGGAATGCTGAAAGAAGAACACCATGTCCTGGATCTCGTGTTTGGAGGGAGCCGGAACAGAAGTTCTGTGCATATATGTATCTGTGAGTGCATATGTAAAAAAAAAGATAGATTTGGTCTTATCAGATAGATTAAGGAGAGTGTCTAAACCAGAAATTTTAGTTGAATTTAGGATGATTAGAGTGAGGGAAATAATTCCACTACTACAGCTATCATGACAGACATCTAGCAGTACTGAGAATATAGAGGTAAGACTTTAAAGTTTGAGACTTGGTTACTGAACCAAAATCTATCCTTCAGCAAGTAGTCTGTTTCTGACAGCAAGAGATCAGGATTCTCTGAGCCTTTTCTATCTTTTCTGTAATATTAGGGTAATAATACTTTTAGGCCATTATATTATTATCATACAATTATGAAAATCCCATCTGATGTAAGTAAATTCCCTAAACTCTGTGCTTAACCCATTATAAACAATAGCGAACATGGGATATTATTGTTTCAGAACTTTGCAAGTTATAATATACCTTCAAAAACACCATATAACATTTGATCACCAACATTTCCCAATTGTACTTGGCCCTCAAGGCATAGTACTTCTGAGAATAGTAGTTTAATTCTATTTGTAGAAAATAAGTAAATGATGTGCATACCTCTTTATGTGTTAGGATCCAGGTGCATCCTTGAGAGAGAAGGCTGATATAGTCAGTGTTAGGGTCCTGAGTAATATGTAAGAATCCTATTTAGATTGGAAGTTTGTCAATACTTAAAATTCTAAATGTCTCAAGAAGAAAGGAAATTGCATTTAAGAAGCCAGGTTACATTTAGGATTTTTGACAGCATGACTTTTATGGTTTAAGTGCTCCTAATAATTTGTGTCCTCAAGTTGTTTGAAAATGATATGAGTGAGCAAACAATTTAAGTGTTACTCTCGATAGTCTCAGCAGGAGCACAGTATTGTAAACAGTCAGTTCTACATCTCCATTCCACAAATTTGTGACTTTTCATTGTTGTTTGTTTATTCCCATTTAGTCCAGATCACCTAGTATCTTCTAAGAATTTTTAAAAGCTCTTCTAAAGAAATCCAATGTAAGATGATGTGGACAATTATACTATACTATACCATATACTATACTATATTATACTACACTACACTGTGAATAAGTGCAATTTCTGTAATAAAGAACACCCTGTCCACTTTTCCCACACATTTAACCTTCTTATTTCTGGTGGCTGAGAATAAAGATGATGGCATTTATTCTCACAATTCTACAACCTTTAACATTGGTAGGTTATTTTACTGATTTTTATCCTGTGTATTTTCACAAAATTTCTTTTCCAATTTTCAATTAGTGGAACTGAGGTCCCGAGATATTAAGCTTGCTGTTCAAATTCTAATAGCTGGTTAGTGACTGTCAACTTGAACCCCCATGTTTAGTCTCAGAGGACTGTTGTCACTAAATGTTTAGGCTTTTTGCCTTATTTTCAGAGTTTGCATGTGAAGAGTAGAGCAAAAAAATTTAAAGTTATGAGTAGGACATAAAAGACCTCCTTTCCTTACTATGTTGCTGAGGAACCTGTTGAACGTAGATTCATTTCCAAGGAGCCATCAGCACTAAAAAGTCTGGGTGGATGTCATTGCTGAGTGGGATAGACAAAGCTGCAACAGCCAGTGCTGTGACCCATTGACCCATGGGGAGAGAACTGTTGAAGGTTAACTCTGCTGAGCTGCACCTCTTACCCCTGAGAACTAGCCTTAGGAAGACATTTGCTTCCTGACCTCTGGGAATTTGCAGATCTGTAGGAAAAGACAGCTTCCAGCATTTCCCATTTAAGGCAACTAGTGACAAGTTGCTAATTATTCCCCTGGGATCCCTCACTTCAAGCACTTTAAGGATTTTTTCACTTGAACATGAAAAAGGGGGCCTCTTTTTAAGAAAATCCAGCTTGCTTTTACCACCCTCCTTTGGGACTAAGTTAGGAAAACTAAAACCATTATCCACTGTGGCTTTGCTGAATCATTGTATTTTACTTACTATAAACCTACTTGAAGTAGTTCTTTTTCATGGAAACATGGCATAGGCAATTTTGAGATTTGAAGACTTCAGAGAAGGCTATTTCATGCTGATGGTTAGACACAAAGGCAGTGTATACAGCAGTAGTAAGACTTTTCTATATCTGTTACCTTGAGAGACAGAGGTACAGTTTTCCTTTAAAGTAAAATTATGAAAAGAAGAAATTGATTACATTTGGAAGTCACAAAAATGTTTTTTTTCTGAATTTTTCTTTAGATTGTAACTTTCCTTCCATTGTTTGAGTGCATGTGATCTTATTTTTTTT
>PVHY01019006.1:0-18969 GCA_004024945.1 Uropsilus gracilis | reverse complement strand
TGAGTAATATCCCATTGTGTATATCTACCACATTTTTTTCATCCAGTCATCTGTTTTCAGACAGTTTGGTTGCTTGCATGTCCTTGCAATTATAAATAGTGCTGCAATAAACATCCGAGTACAGGTGTCCCTTTGTACCCACATTGAAGTCTCCTTTGGGTAGATTCCCAAGAGAGCAATTGCTGGGTCAAATGGTAGTTCCATTTTCATTAATTTAAGGGCCCTCCATACAGCTTTCCATAGAGGTTGGACCAGTTTACATTCCCACCTTCTCTCGACATCCTTGCCAGCAATTGTTGTTGCCTGTTTTATGGATGTGGGCCATTCTTGCTGGTGTAAGGTGATATCTCATTGTGGTTTTGATTTGCATTTGCCTTATTGCTAGTGATGTTGAGCAATTTTTCATGTGCCTGTTGGCCATTTGTATTTCCTCTTTGGAGAAGTTTCTTTTTAGTTTTCCCCATTTTATGATTGGGCTTCTTGTTTTGCTTTTGTTTAATTGTGAGTTCCTTGTGGATCTTCGTTATTAAACCCTTATCACTCTTGTGGAGGGCAAAATTTTTTTCTCATTCAGTTGGGCTTCTTTTAGTTTTTTCTGTCATCTTTTTTGCTGTACTGAAGCTTTTTAGTTTGATGTGTCCCATCTGTTTATGTTTTCCTTCAATTTTTTGCCATAAGATTTTTCCAGAAAGGGGTTTCTGAATTGTACTTCCTGGAGGGTTTTTCCCAAGTTTTTTTCTATGTATGTTATAGTTTCAGGTCTGGCATTTAAGTCTTTTATCCGTTTTTTTTTTTGTTTTTTTTTTGAGAGTAGGTCTCGCTATTTTTGCCCGTGGAACCGCAGGCTCACGTTGCCCAGGGTACCACAGACTCAAGCAATCCCCAGCCTCAGCTTCCCAGGAAGCTGGGATTACAGGCATGTGCTACCATGCCCAGCTATTTTTTTGGAACTAGGTCTCGCTATGGGCCCCAGGCAGGACTCAAACTGCGATCCCTAGCCCCAGCCACTTCATAGGCTGAAGCTTACAGGCAGGGGCCACGATGCCCAGCCTCTTTTATCCATTTTGAGTTGGTTTTTGACAAGGTGTGAGGATGTTGTCTTGGTCCATTTTTTTGAAGGTCTTAGTCCAATTTTCCCAGCACAATTTATTGAAGGGGCTATCTTTGTTCCAATGTAAGTTTTCCCTCCTTTGTCAAAGATTAGTTGACTATGTATGTGTGGTTTTATTTCCGAGCACTCAATTCTATACCATTGGTCTGATTGTCTGTGGTTGTACCAGTACCATGCTATTTTAATTATTATGGCTTTATAGTATAACTTGAGGTCTGGGATAGGTGACCCTCCATTCGCTCTTTTTTTGGCCAGGAGGCTTTTTGATATATGAGGTCTTTTGTTATTCCATATGAAAAAAAAATATGGAACGCTTCATGAATGTGCATGTCATCCTTGCGCAGGGGCCATGCTAATCTTCTCTGTATCATTCCAATTTTAGTATATGTGCTGCCGAAGCAAGCACTCCCTTCTATTCTTTTTTGACATTATGTGACACTGCCATTACATACCATTCCTTCAGTATTTCTCTTGTCCATATAGTTATTGTATTAAAGCATCAGATTCTTAATATGTCCAGAAATGACTAATTATGTAGTTTCACTGTTTCCTAAATTTTATATCAGCTGTCAGATTTTACATTTTCATTTAAATTTCACTTCCCCCGCCCAGAGCAATTAAATATAAGGTGGGTATGTCTTCACAGGTAGAAGGTGGCAGTGGCAACTTCACTTGGACCTCTTCTAATGAATCAGTGGCTATGGTAACTACTAAAGGCGTGGTGGCTGCAGGTCATATCTGGGGGACCAGTACTGTTTTGGCCCGAGATGTCCAAAATCCTTTTCGATTTGGAGAAACTAAGGTAAACAACTTCCAAAGAACCTTCTTATCATTCTCTCCTCTGATCCACTAAAGACACTGAAATTTAAATTCAAGGATAGTGGCGCATTAAGAATTCTTTCATATTTGCAGTTGGCTTTTTAAAAATGATGTTCACCCAGGTGGCTGCCAAAGATAGTGGAGGTGCAGATCCTGATACTTGATGGCAAGGCCATCTCCTCTCTGCCTGGCAGCCATCTTAAACTAAGGTTTAAGGTCAAACACAGCTTGCTGATTTTTTGGAAAATAAAATTTTATGTGAATGCAATCTAGAATGATTAGAATATTCATTTGCATATTGTATGTAGCTGTTTTCAAGTCATAACTGGAGTTGGCTAGCTGCCACAGAAAATTTGTGAATCCCCAATGCTATATGACTCTGTACAGAAAACTTTTTTTTTTTGAGACTAGGTCTCGCTATTTTTGCCTGTGGAACCATAGGCTCATGTTGCCCGGGGTACCACAATCAATCAAGTAATCTCCATCCTCAGCTTCCCAGGTAGCTGGGATTACAGCTACCACCATGCCCAGCTATATTTTTTTGGAACTAGGTCTTGCTACATGCCCCCAGCGGGACTTGAACCGCGATCCATGGCACCAGCCGCAGCTTCCTAGGTTACCGCTTATAGGCATGCATCCCCATGCCCGACCCCTGTCCAGAAAACTTTTGCTGACCTCTTCTGTAGACAATGGTGAGCCAATAAAGGATTGTAATGAGACCGGTAATATGATAGTCTGTATTTTAAAAGATATACAATAGCCAGTAACAACTTTAATACTTATAAAAACAAAGAAATGAAGATAATTAGTGGTAATATATAAAAGTAGAATAGATTGAAGGGAGAACGTAAAGGCAAAGTGGCAAGTTTAACCTGAGTTAAATACTATTCAATATGTACTACTTTCAATAGTATTGAAAGAGAAGGGGATAAATTCAGGGTTATTTTCACATGTAGACTTACAAGATTTGATGCCCAGTGGGTAAGGAAGAGGTAAAAGGTTTAAAAACACAGATGTTCCTAACTTTGGTAGCTGGGTGGATAAAAAACCCCAAAGGAAAAATAAAAAAAGGAAGATGGTGAATTCAGTTCTGGATACTTTTTTTTTTTGGGACTAGGTCTAGCGATGTTGCTCGGGGTAGTTCCAATCCCGTGGACTCAAGTGATCCCCAGCCTCAGCCTCCCAGGTAGCTGGGATTACAGGCACCTGCCATCACATCAGTTTTGGATACATTTAATGTGATTCACCTGCAGAACATCAAGGGACATGTGATTGGAAATAGGGAGTCTGAAGTTCAACTGAAAGGTTAGGGCTGAAGATAGAAATTTGGAGTTCTCAGCATCTGTTGGTCATTGAAACTTGAGAATTGATTAAGATTCCCCAGGGAGAGCAGGAGAGAAAGCAGAAAGAGAAAACATAAAGTCAGACGAGATGAACCTTGTGTAACTTGTGTCACTTTAAGGGATATAGGTGGGGGAAGTGGAACTAGCAAAAGAAACAGGAAATGGCAAGAAAGAGTCTCTTGGTCCATTAAAGCTACCTACTATCACAAAATACTAGACTAGATAGCTCACTAATAGCAGTTATATATTTCTCACAGTTTAGGAGGCTGAGAAGTCTAAAACCAAGGCACCAACAGATTCAGTGCCAGTATCTTTACTCTCTTCAAAGAAGGTAGCAGTGTATTTTTAATTTTCCTCTTTCTTAGTCTTTGAACTAAAGGACCAATCACAAGGGTGAAAGGGGAGGAATGGTGGGCAGGGTGGGGGAGGTGAATCCCTGGGATTACAATGATGTGAAATCTATATATAAATAAATGAAAAATAATTTTAAAAAAGGACCAATCACTAACCCAGAAACTACAACTTATAGCACAAATTAACATATTTTCCTTTTTTTAATTTGAGGCATGATTGACGTATAATATTATGTAAGTTTCAAATGTACAACATAAGCCAGCCATGGTAACCCCTGGCTTTAATCCCAAGCCCAGGACTGGAGACTGAGACTGGGAATTGCTTGAGTCCTTGAGTTTGAGACCTGTCCTGGGCAGCATAGTGAGACCTAGTCTCAAAAAATAGCTGGGTGTGGTGATGCGTGCCTGTAATCCCAGCTACCTGGGAAGCTGGGACTGGGGATTGCTTGAGTCTGGGGTACCCCATGCAACAGGAGTCTGCAGTTTCCCAGGCAATATAGCAAGACCTAGTCTCAAAAAAAAAATCAAATGTACAACATAATGATCCAATATATAATGTGTATATTGCAGTATCATGGTTCATAGAAAGCTTTTTTTTTTTTTTTGCTGTTGATTACCTCACACATTGCAAAATGAATAAACTCTGTAGTGTCTCTTTTATAAGGACATTACTCAAAAAAAGAAAGAAAGGGAGAAAATATATTAGGGCACTACTCATATTCATGAGCGCTCTACCCCAGGACCTAATTACCTCTCCAAGTTCTCATCTCCTAATATCACCTTGGGGATTAGGATTTCAGCACATGAGTTGAACCATCATTCTTAGTTTACAAAAATATCATATCATTCTTAGCTTACAGAAATAGTTTATCATTCTTAGTTTACAAAAACAGGTTGTATTTTGCAAGATCCTTGCTATATTGTGATAGATGCTTTAGAGTAATCAATTGATTATGGAATGAACTGAGTGACATGTTCAACACCTGTCATACACACAGGGTATATGGCATATGTTTTTGTATTAAAAAGCTACATATATGTTCATGTACATATACATTTAAATATTTAAGGAATACATTCTCTATGATTTACCAAACATGACTTCTTGAAAGATGATTTTTTTCCCTTTCTAGATATATGTCCTGAAGCTGAACAAAATGGAACTACTACCATTTCATGCTGATGTGGAGATTGGCCAGAGTATAGAAGTCCCCATTGCAATGTATCACATAAATAAAGACACCAAAGAGACTGTACCATTCACAGACTGCTCTCATTTGTCTTTGACTTTGAATATGGATAAGCAAGGAGTCTTTACTCTTTTCAAAGAAGGTAACAGGAGGTTGTTAATTTTCTCCCTTCTTTGTCTTTGAATTAAAGTACCAGTCATTAATTCAGGAACTATATAGTCTAAATTAACAGATTTTTTTTTTGAGGCATGACTGACATATAATATTATGTGAGTTTCAGGTATACAACATAATGATCCAACATTTGCATACCTTGCAGAATGATCACCATAACATTACCTTTCTTTAAAATTTTTTTCTAATTCTATCAGCTTATAGTAAACTTGCTTTTTTAGTAGGTGTTGTAAAGCAGAAACAAAGGCACAGAAACTGAATAATATGTACAGGATTAATTTTGGCCAGACAGTATCAATTTCAACACATAGAGCGATCTGTTTGCAGCTTCAATTTCTTCCCCTTTTTCTAAGAAGGGAATATTTTCTAGAGGAATATAACACTGTTTTATATATATAATATGTATTTATATATTCAGTATATCTGTTCAAAAAGAAAAAAATTTTCTAATAAAAGTAATGTGAATAATTTCTCCGTAATGACCAATACAATTTTCTGTTATTGAACTTCATACTATCCTGATTACCACTGTTTTTTCATCAATAATAATGTTAGTAATAGCATCTCACATATACTTAGTACTTACTATTTGCTAGATTCTGTTCTGAATACTTTTTTTTTTTGAGACTAAGTCTCGCTATTTTTGCCCATAGAACCTCAGGCTCTCGTTGCCCGGGGTACCACAGACTCAAGCAATCCCCAGCCTCAGCTTCCCAGGTAGCTGGGATTACAGGTGTGCACCACCACGCCCACCTGTTTTTTTGGAACTAGGTCTCGCTACGGGCCCCAGGCGGCACTCAAACCGCGATCCCTAGGCCTGGCCGCTTCATAGGCTGAAGCTTACAGGCCTATTCAAGGCCACCGTGCCTGGCCTTGAATACTTTTCTTATGTTAACTCATTTAATTCTCATAGTGTATCTATAAGGTTGCCAGCAACTTGAATATCTCCCTTGTTCTTGCTAATTATACCACATAGTATCTCTTACATATCTCTTCTCTATTCTTAGGATGACTCTCCTAATTTTTTTAATAATTTTTATTTTGTCATTTTCATATAACATTGGTCAAGTTTGTACACTTGTCATTTCCTGTAGTTTTGACCCTCCCTTCATATTGTACTCCTTATCCTCCACCCACTCCCCTTTTTTCCTTCCCCCCTCTGGTTACTCCCAACTCCTCTTACTGCAAGTTATTGGTCCATGTTTGGCACACTGATTTTTTCTTTTTCTGGAGCTATGTTCTTTTACCTGGATGTGAACTTGAAACAGATAAGGCTATCTCACCTCCAGGAGTTACTGAGATGGATAATCATGCTGAGCACATCAGGAACTTGTTGTGCAAATACGTGACTCTCCTAATTTTTAGATTCTCATCTGTTACCTAGAATACAACAATGGCCTCCTACCTGTGTCCTTGTCTTTAAATCACTGCTACTTACTGGATGGATCTTAATAAACCTCAACTTTGGTATTAGTTTTCCTGCTCAAAAAATTAATAAAGTTTTTCATCACCAGTGTAATTGATATAGGGTGAGTAATGCAGTTAAAAATTGTATTGGTGCCAAAATACTCTGGTGGGTAGGGTCTGAGAGAAAGACCCCACGAGAAGAAGAAAGAAATGCCAAAAGGCAGATGAAAGGAAGGGGCAAGGCTAGGAGAGAAAGAAAAAAAGAATAGGAAGAGAGATGAGAATGGTGAACTGAGAGAACAGGCCCATGTGACCTGTCCAGGGTAAGCCACCTGCAAGAGTGAGCTGGAGGTGGTGAGGAGCCATGGTGATTGGCAGAAGAGTGGCCAGTGTGGAGAGTGTGGCACCACAGCAAGGTGTCATAGTGAGCTGGTACCTGGAGATGTCAACTGATTTGTCCATCAGCCATTATGGAGTAAGTTTGAAGAGCCTTGGAAAAGTGGAGCAGCTCAGAAAACTGAAGAAAAAAGTGAAGAGAAGATACTGGAGAAAGACTGGACTTTGCAGGGCATCTGCCTCAGGTTTAGAAGGACAAAGGGCACCATGTCCTTCTTGGACATGTCTTTGCGACTTTTGGACTGAAAATGATCACTGGGGTAAGATAACTGGCCTCTTGTATCTTTGAGGTCTTTCCGTTTTCCTGGTTTATTTCCCTTGTTAGTAAAACCCTGTTGTTGAACTGGGTTTTGAGTAGCAACTGCTATGCGTGGGTGAAGAAGGCTGGGCAGCAGAAGCCGCATTTTAAGAGGTTTTTTGTTTTTTTTTTCCTGTGGCTTGTTGGTTGGCAGCTTCTGCTTTTTTTTGACCCGATTTCATTTGGTCAGCCAGCCAGGAGAAACCACCCATGGTTAACCAGCCCATGGATAGTTTACTTTGCTTTGGTAACCTTAAAGTGGAAAGCAGTTGCAAGACTTTGGGTTAAAAATGCCTTAGTAAAAAAGTAGTTATAGACCTAAAATGGACAAACTTTGTAATGTGTCTATTACTTTGGGTTGTAGTCATGTGTTTAAAATGGATGAATGTTGCAATGTTCCAATTGTTTTGGATTCTGTGGGCATGCAATGAAAAATCCTGCATGCATTTTGGCTATGTGTTCATAGAGAAGTACTTGCCTATGTCATGCTGGGCATGGTGGTGCATGCCTATAATCCAAGCACTGGGAGGCAAGAGGCCAGGGATTGTTTGAGTTCGTAGGTTTGAGACTACCCTGGGCAACATAGCAAGACCTAGTCTCAAAAAAAGAAAAAAAAAAAGAAATGTACTTGTCTATGTCACTAAGTACACTAGTTGGTAAGAAGAAAAGTGAAAAGCCTGGTATAACATTGCCAGAGCAAATTCAATATGTACGCCAGAAGTCAGATTTACAGAGAGTTTGAAAGTTCAGAAAAAAGCAAGCAATAGACTACTCCATATAGATTAAAAATTTGTACACTTAAGATAGTCTGAATAAAGTTAAAGGTTTAATGGCTTGGTATTTTTCCCTCTTGGATACTTGATGTTTGAAAAATGCTTTAATTGGTATTGATGTAACTGCATGTTTTGCCTGCTTACATGTAATGTTTTTGTATGATTGTGTAAGAAAAGTGTTGTTTTTACATTTATAGATATAAGTGTGTATTAGATCAGAATGGGGGAAATGATACAGGGTTGTGAGTGATGCAGTTAAAATTGTGTTGGTGCTAGAGTACCCTGGTGGGTGGAGTCTGAGAGAAAGACCCCACGAGAAGAAGCGAGAAGCACCAAAAGGCAGATAAAAGGAAGGAGCAAGGATATGAAAAAGGAAAGAAAAGGAAAGGGAGAAAGAGAGACAAGAATGGCAGACTGAGAGAACAGGCCCATGTGGCCTGGTCAGGGTAAGCCCTGGAAGAGTGAGCTGGAGGTGGCAAGGAACCAAGGTGACTGGCTCCTTACCGGTGTGGAGAGTGTGGCGCCATAGTAAGCTGGTACCTGGAGATGGCCAGGGATTTGGAAAGCTGATTTGTGCATCAACAATTGTGGAAGAAATTTGAAGAACCTTCGAGAAGTAGAGCAACATGGAATACTGGAAAGAAGCAAAGAGAAGACACCGAGAAGGGCTGGACACTGCAGGGTGCCTGCAGGTTTGGAGGGGTGACATCTTTGACATATGTTGGGACTTTCGGACTAAATGGGATGAAATAACTGGCCACTTGTAGCTTTGAGAACTTTTTGTTTTCCCTATTGAATTCCCTTGTTAATAAAACCCTGTTGTTGAACTGCATTTGAGTGGCAACTGCCACACGCAGGTGGATGGACCTAAGGGAACGTGACTGGCAGAAGCCACATTTTAAAAGGGTCTTTTTCCCTGTGGCTTGTTGGTTGATGGCTTCTGCCCCTTTCGACTCAATTTCATAGTAATTAAAATTATACATACTACAGAGAGCATTTCAGGCCCTCTATGATATAACCCAAGCTACTTTTTATAACTTCATATTTTGGTTTCATATTTGGCTCTATTTCAACCAACTACTTTAGTTTAATTTTGAGGCCATTCTCCTGCCCACCTGTGATTTTGCAGGTGCCTCTCTTTTTCTTTATCCTTTTCCTAATAAATGGGTCCTTTTTTTTTAATGGGTCCTTTTAAAATGTGAAAAAATAAAAATAAAAATTTCCCATACATCCGCTCCTTATAGTCATTTGTGTCTATTTATAGTCCTACTTTGTCCATTTGAGATACCCACCTCACATATCTAAACTTCCTTTTAGCTTTCCAGCTAGAAGTAATCTGTTTTTTAAACTTTTATAATGCTTATTATTTTCTACTGGTATTTGAATTTATGTAGATATTCACTCATTTAAACTGTTTATCTCTTGAAGTCAGGATTGTTGCTCATATCTGTAGCTTCACAGTATATGGAAAACTATGCTATTAGAAAGAATATATTTTCATATCAACTTGATATAAACTATTGGGACTGAGTAGTATATGAGATCAAGGTGGTTTTTATAATATTTTCAGATTCTTATACATCTATAGATTGATTTCCTTGAGAACTGTTTATTTACCCTACTGAAATCATGTTTTTGTGATTTGCAGGTATTCAGAGACCTGGGTCAGCACACTGTTCTAGTACCCATATAACAGCCAGATCTCTGGGCCACACTCTAGTAACAGTGAGTATAACTGCATTTGAAGAGTACTTGGAAAGCAGTGCCACGTTTGCTGCCTATGAACCCCTGAAGGTGAGCTATTTCATGGAAATGAACTGTCATGTCTTTTCATGAACCCCACCTAGCTCCATTTAAGGGCTTCCTCTCTATCTATATTAAATATTAGTGATATTTTTATTCTCTTATTACTCTTTTTAGACCTACAGCTATCTTGTTAAACCTGAATATCAGGGAATTTACTCCCTCATGCTTCTGCCCCTGGAATATCTTTGAGTTTTTATCAGCAAATTTTACATATTCCCCTTTTTTCTTTTTTACCGAAGGTATAAAAGTACATTAATCTTAAGATACTATTAGAATTTTTACATTTGCATATATCTGTAAACACTACCTTGAAAAAGATGTTAAATATTGGTAAACTCTGTTTTGAAAAACTCTGAAGGAAAAGTTTCCATCCTAGGAAACAAACATAATCATCTTTCACCTATGGATTTTCTGCACAGCAATCATCTTTCTGTTGGGAAGAGGAGCACTAAGATTGATAAATTATGAAGGTGATGGTTCAAAATAAAGGAGAGCACCTGGGGGTGCTGCTACTACTGCTAAGTTTATCTTCAGCAGGAGCCCACTCTCTAGTCTATCTCCATACTGAATTTGCTGCTGAAAGAGACTGGAACCAGTTTCACAATCTCCTCCTGGCCTCTTTGGAGGAGTGGGGAAGCTGGGAGAGCTCTTTCAGTGAAAACCTAGGAGGAGCCTGGCCTCCCAAGCCTGGCCCCACAGGGAATAGGCAGCCCTTCAAGAGGAGCTTAGTGACATCATTTTCTACCTAGAACCATTAGCAGGTCCACTGCCAAGTAGATCCTGCCACAAGCAGTCCTCACCAAGATGGACATCAGCCAGTGCTGCTCAGCATGTCTATCCTGTGGCTCTGCCTAAAAGTATAAAGATTTGCCTATTGGATCACTACCAAGATAAGGCTGTGAGTCCTTCAGACCTCACATGTAAATCCACAGGCCAAGCTTCAACCTAGATTATGGACACCAAATCTGAACTCAACATGATATTTGAGGAGCAAAGGGTAGCCCAGCCATGGAATCTCCTTCTAATCTACAGCACAGCTTCCTAACTGATCATGGGTCTGGGGCCCCATTTCCTGAGATCTGAGACCTAAGACTCTCCAGAGTTTTGGTGTTTTCTCTCTCAGTAAAATAGTGACAGAGAGAGAGAGAGAGGAGAGAGAGAAAGAGAAAAGAGAACAGAGAGAGGAGAGAGGAGAATCTAGCCTGCTTTCTACATATTTGTTTCCTTCAGAAACTAAAACTGATAGAGATCTATAAATTCTTGATGATAGCGTCTGAGAAATCTTGATTTCATGCCTTTTGAGATGAGGGAGGTACCCATAGTAAAAAAAGTGAACAGTAGTGTAGGAAGAAAACCAAGTTACTAATTATTTTCTTAAGTTATTTTTTTCTATTTTGTGGGTGCAATTTCTTTCTTTCTTTCTTTCTCTTTCTTTTTCTTTCTTTCTTTCTTTCTTTGTTTTTTTTTTTTTTACATCATTATCTACTCTGGGTTCTCCCACCACTTTTTACCTTATCATCCGTGAACCATCATCTTAATCTTTTGTGCCCCTTTCACCCCCAATTACTCCCTCCTCATGCTCTGTGCTTAAATTCTGCTGAAAGTTATTTTTAAATTTTTCTTGTCTAAGGCCAGGCATGGTGGTGCATGCTTGTAAGTGGGAGCCTGGGAAGCTGTGACCAGGGCCAGGGATCGCAGTTCGAGTCCCGCCATGGGCAGGTAGCGAGACCTAGTTCCAAAAAATATAGCTGGGCATGGTGGCAAGTGCCTGTAATCCCAGCTACCTGGGAAGCTGAAGCTGGGGATTGCTTGAGTCCGTGGTACCCTGGGCAACGTGAGCCTGTGGTTCCATGGGCAAAAATAGCGAGACCTAGTCTCAAAAAAAATTTTTTTTCTTGTCTGTTTGTTTGTTTGTTTTCCCTTTATTCCTCATATAAATGAGGCCATCCAAATATTTTTCTTTTTCTTTCTGGCTTATTTCTGCCAGCATGATTCCTTCTAGCTCCATCCATGTTGCTGCAAATGACATGAGTTTGTCTTTTCTGATTGATGAGTATTATTTCATTGTCTATACACACCGCAGCTTTTTGTACCATTTGTCTGTTTTGGGGCATTTGGGTTGTTTCCATATTCTGGCTATTGTAAATAATGCTGCCATAAACATCTGGGTACAGGTGTCTTTATGAATTAGAGTTTTTGTCACCTTTGGGTAGACAAAAGTGGGATTGCTGGATCAAATGGGAGTTCCATTTTCAGTAGGTTAGGGGTCCTCCACACAGCTTTCCGTAGTGGCTGGATCAGTTTGCATTCCTACCATCTGTGTAAAAGTGTTCCTTTCACTCCACATCCAAGCCAGCATTTGTTGCAAAAGAATGAACCAAGACTACTCCCTCACACTGCGAAAATCAATTCAAAATGGATAAAAGACTTGAATCTAAGACCTGAAACCATAAAATATATAGAAGAAAATATGGGCAAAATACTCCAAGACTTATACTTCAGAAATCTTTTTCAGGACACATCTACAAATGCTGGAAAAATAAAGGAAAATATAAACAGCTGAACTACATCAAAGTCAAAAGCTTCCGCACAGCAAAAGAGACAATAAACAAAGCCAAAAGAAACCCAATGAATGGGAAAAATTTTTTGTCCTCCATACAAGTGATAAGGGTCTGATACCAAAAATCCACAAAGAGCCAGGACATGGGGGCACGTCTACATATAATCCAAGCGCTGGGAGACAAGAGGACAGGGATCGCTTGAGTTCTCGGGTTTGAGACTACCCCTGCAACATAGTGAGACCTGTTTCTCAGAAAAAGCAGCTGGGAAGGGTGGCTGGTGCCTGTAATCCCAGTTACCTGGGAGTCTGAGGCTGGGGATTGCTTGAGTCCCCGGAATCAGGTCTACCCTGGGCAACATAGCGAGACCTAGTCTCAAAAAAAAAAAAAAAAAATCAAAAAACCAACAAAGATCCACAGGAAACTCACACAGCTTAACAAAAGCAAAGCAAAAAGCCCAGTCAAAAAATGAGTGAAGAGCTAAAAAGACACTTCTCAAAAGAAGAAATACAAATGGTCAATAGTCATGAAAAAATGCTCAACATCACTAATAATCAGGAAAATGCAAGTCAAAACTACAGTGAGATATTATCTCACACCAGTAAAATGACCCATATTAAAAAAAATGGGCATGTTACTAATTTTTTAATATTCAGTGTTCATTTAAATTTACACTGTGGCCAGGCACAGTGGCGTGTGCCTGTAAACGGCAGCCTAGAAAGCTGCATTGGGGACTGAGGATCATGGTTCGAGTCCCGCCTGGGGTCCATAGTGAGCCCTAGTTCCAAAAAAATAGTAGCACATGGTGGCGCGCACCTGTAATCCCAGCTACCTGGGAAGCTGAGGCTGGGGGTTGCTTGAGTCTGTGGTACCCCAGGCAACGTGAGCCTGTGGTTCCACGGGCAAAAATAGAAACCTAGTCTCAAAAAATAAAATAAATTTGCACTTTAAATTGGCCTCACTGCACATTGTGCAATCTAAGTATTCAATATCTGATTCAAACATATTTCATTCACTCTTGAAGTGGGTGAATCTACATATTTCTTAATTAAGTGCATTAGTACTTGACTGATTAATTTTATTTCAGTAGGCTTTTTCTTGTATTGTTATTCTTGGGCTTATTTTGTATTTGTTGAGTATCCACAAGTCAGATCTCCCTGAATAAAACTGTACTGAAAGTTGTTAGGTGATTTTTGGGGGGCGGGGGGTGGAGGGAGACTAAGTCTCACTATTTTGGCCGGAGAACTGCAGGCTCACTTGCCTGGGGTAACACAGACTCAAGTGATCTCCAGCCTCAGCTTCCCAGGTAGCTGGGATTACAGGCACGTGCCACCATGCCCAGCTATTTTTTGAGACTAAGTCTCGCTATGTTGCCCTTGGCAGGTCTCGAACCTGCAAACTCAAGCGATTCCCAGTCTTGGCCTCACTTCATAGGCTGCGATTAAAGGTATATGCCACCGTGCCCGGCTTGATATTTTCTTATCATAATGTTATCATCTTATCATGATGATATTTTCTTATCAAGTCTTTTTTTATTCTACCTAGTGCTTTGGTCACACATCTTTGCTTTTACCTGTTGAGGAAAATGTGTTCTACCTTTGTTAGCAATACTGCTAACAAAGTACATGATATACTTCTCACTTTGATTTTATGTGTTAGTCCAACTCAGTTAATTTGACTAGTTTTGAGCTGTACATCTAGGGAAAAGGAGTGATTTCTGATTTACTTTCTCAGAAAATCTGAGTAGTTTCATTGCTTCTTCTAGAGACTTGTGTGGCAGTCTATACACCCTTTTTTATAACATTAATTATACTTTTTCCGGCCAGGCATGGTGGCACATGCCTGTAGGTGGCAGTCTAGGAAGCCGAGGCCAGGGTCAGAGATCGCAGTTTGAGTCCCGCTGGGAGCACGTAGCGAGACCTAGTTCCGAGAAAATATAGTTGGGCGTGGTGGCGTGTGCCTGTAATCCCAGCTACCTGAGAAGCTGAGGCTGGGGATTGCTTGAGTCTGTGGTACCCTGGGCAACGTGAGCCTGCGGTTCCACGGGCAAGACCTAGTCTCAAAAAAAAAAAAAAAAATTAATTATACTTTTTCCTACTTTAAATCTTTCTTTCCTAGACTGTGAATCAAGACCTTATTGACTTTCTGTTATTATAACTTCAGTGGTCCATCGATGAATAATTGTTGAATTGAGTTAGATAGATATATATAATTTAAGGGACTATTACCTTTAGACATAGGAATGTTACTAGTATTAAGCAATAAATATGAGTGACTATTCCAAGAAATAAATACTAAAGATTGGTATACTTATATTTTAGAATGATTATTTCAACTCTATACTTCCTTGGTAATTTAGTCACTATTGTAGATACTGTTGCCATACACAAATACTTAAATACTGAAAATACTTAATACCCCTAGAACCAGTCTCCTCATCTATAGCTGGAATACAATTCCTCTGTATATTGGAGTGAATAATACTTGTCTTGACTACCTCTTTTGTATGAGTTTTTTTGTTTTTGTTTTTGTTTTTTTTTATTGAGAAATAGGATGAAGCATATAGCTGTATTATTTTTATGTTGTTAGGGTAGATGTTCTTTGATACTTGAGTAAAGTATCCTTTAAAATATTTATACAGCTGGGCGCAGTGACGCGTGCCTGGGCGCAGTGACGCGTGCCTGTAAGCGGCAGCCTAGGAAGCCATGGCAAGGACTGGGAATCGTGGTTTGAGACCTGCTTGGGGCAACATAGCGAGACCTAGTCCCCAAAAAATAGCTGGGCATGGTGGCACACACCTGTAATTCCAGCTACCTAGGAAGCTGAAGTTAGGTATTGAGTCTGGAGTACTCTGGGCAACTTGAGCCTGCAGCTCCACGGGCAAAAATAGGGAGACCTAGTCTCAAAAAAATAAAATAAAATAAAAAATAAAATATTTATACAGTTATTTATTTGGTAGCTTTTATGTGAATAACATTATACTAAACCAAACTGAAAATAAAAGACTTTAGTATAAGACACACTCCATAGAAGTTTACATGCTAGAGAGCATGAGAGTTATTCATCAAAGTTATACCTGATAATTTAAGCAGCATGGTCTGCAGTGTCCCAGGAACACAGGTCCTCACCCAGATAAAGGACATTGCTCCAGAAAAGATAAGGAAGAGAGTGCTCACCAAAATAAACTCAGTTGGGAGAGCGTTAGACTAAAGAAAGGGAAGAGACCAACGGCCAAACATTGATCAGCAGCTGGCAGCAAGAGAGTAGTTGGAGTGATTAGAAGGGGTTGGCAGGTCAAAGGGGAGGGCCATTCCTAAGAGGATCAAAAACTATACAAATATGACCCATGTGTGAAAGTAATAAAATTTTAAAAACAAACAAAAATTTACATTTTGTACATATGAAGCATTTGATGTATTTAAATGGCATTAGGAGTTGCACAAATGTACAAATGAGTGTAGAGATAAATTCTGTAAGAGCTTAGAGGATGCAGATGTGGTTGCAGTCCAGAATGATTACACATACTTTAATTAATTATAACTTGATTTAGTTTGAATAATATTGGGGTCTAAATTAGTACAGAGGTTGAGAAGCATTCAAAGTGAAAGACATATGCGCATGTCTTTTAGTGTGGGAATTAAGTCTGGTGTCTTTTCCAGCATAGTCAGATAACCAATTTTTTCATTTTGAAAATGTTTTAATTCCCTAACTAATCAGGGATTAATTTATATGTCATCAGGCACTAAACCCTGTTGAAGTGGCACTGGTGACATGGAATTCTGTGAAGGAAATGGTATTTGAAGGAGGGCCTCGCCCATGGATCTTGGAACCCTCGCGATTCTTTTTGGAACTGAGTGTGGAGGAGACAGAGAAAATTGAAATAACACAAATTTGGCTGCCAGCAAAGAGAAAACAGAATCAGTACATCTACAGGGTCCTGTGCCTGGATTTAGGGGAGCAAGTAGGGAAAAAATATTTTCTTATTGTTTAAACAAGAGGATATCTGGGAACCGGGCATGGTGGCACAATCCTGTAATCCCAACTACCTGGGAGGCTGAGCTTGGGGATGCTGGAGTCTGTAGGTTTGGGACAACCCTGGGCAACATAGTAAGACGCAGTCTCTTAAGAATTAAAAAAAAAGAAAGAAAGAAAGAAAGAAGGAAGGAAATAACGGAAAAAAGAGGATATCTGGTTTCTCAACTCCAGATAACTCAAGGAAGGGAAATTTAGAGTGTCATCTGTGGCTTGCAGTTTTGAAAAACCAACTAGATATTTGCTGATAAGAGTATTAAGTATGTTGCTCTTTATCAGTTGAATTGATTTTGATTATTTTTGGAGGTAGTTATGGATCTATCTATAGCCATGCACTGTGCTATCAAAATTAGAACAAATGTTTGCATTTTGACTAAGGTTGAGAATTTAATAATTGTTCATTAGCAGAGACCAGCCAACCAGCTCACAAGGAATCAGTGTACACATTTAACTTCATAAGAACTGTGCTAAAATTAGTTGAGCTTTTAAAAATATCACTAGTGACACTTATGTATACATGATTAATATTAGAAATTTCAGGCCTAATTATCCCCTTTTGAAACTTCTTCTTTTTGTTCCCAGACTGTTACTCATTAGTACTTTCACTAGTTGTAAATTGATCTGATTAGTCTTTTCACTTTTTACCAATATATAACAAAAGATTTGGTGGAGGAAAAGACTGAAGTAATGTTCCCTTTGTTTTCAGATTTCCATGATATCCTTCTCTTAGCACAGATAATTAAAAACTGTAATGTGGAGGGGGGGAGGGAACAAAAAACAGTAATGCTTTTAAGGGATTTGCTTGATAAATGTTCATGGAGACTATATCAGAATTTGAGTAATTCTAGCACATTTAGATTGTCATAACTGACATCAAGGGTCTATCCACAATTTTTTCCTGTTCTGATGTTTCCTTAAAGGTCCTGACATTCCGAATTGGAAATCACCCAGGTGTTCTGAACCCTAGTCCAGCTGTAGAGGTTATTCAAGTACGCTTCATATGTGCTCATCCTGCCAGCATGTCACTTACTCCAGTATACAAGGTGCCAGCTGGTGCCCATCCATGTCCTCTACCACAGCACAACAAACAACTGGCAAGTATAGTGTTTGCAACTAATGTGACACTTTTGTCTTCAGTATTTTAGAGATTATCTGAAGTATAATTTTTGTTTTGTTAAAATTACTGAAGCTGTTTTGTTACTTCTCTGATAATTACTCAAGCAGTGATTAAACTAAGTTACAATTGGATACACTTAATGGCTTAGTGACTTTACTAACTGGGTCCTGAGTGGAGGAGCTCCAACCCAAACCCACATGGCCTAAGCCATAGGCTAGTGGTGGAGACTAGAGTGCAGGCCAGAAGTGTGGGGTATCCCCCTCTGGGCTGACCCCCACTTCACTGAGATGAGTGCAAGACTTCCATAATTTAGGCACCCCCCCCTCCACTTGTTTGGCAGAATTGTTTTTCATTACCAGCTTCCATGGTTTCTGATGTGATATTAACTGTTAAACTCATGGAGAATTTTTTTCTAAGTGATGGGTTCTTATTCTCTTTACACTTTTGTGATTCTTTTTTTTTTTTTTTTTTGAGACTAGGTCTCGTTCTTTTTGCCTGTGGAACCGCAGGCTCTCGTTGCCCGGGGTACCACAGACTCAAGCAATCCCCAGCCTCAGCTTCCCAGGTAGCTGGGACTACAGGCATACACCACCATGCCCAGCTAGTTTTTTTTGGAACTAGGTTTCACTATGAGCCCCAGGCAGGACTCAAACCGCGATCCCTAACCCCAGTCACTTCATAGGTGGCACGCTTCACCGTGCCTGGCTGTGATTCTATCTTTTTGTCTTTGAACATTTTGATTATGATATGTCTAGATGTCTTTTTTTTTTTTTTTTTTTGAGACTAGGCCTCACTATGTTGCCCAGGAAAATGCAGACTCACGTTGCCCGGGGTACCATGGAATCAAGCAATCCCCAGCCTCTGCCTCCCAGATACCTGGGATTACAGGCACACGCCACCACACCCAACTATTTTTTGAGACTAGGTCTCACTATGTTGCCCTGGGTGGGTCTCGAACCCGCGGATTCAAGCAATTCCTGGTCTTGGCCTCCCTTCCTAGGCTGGGATTAAAGGTACTTGCTACCACACTGGGCCCTAGATGTATTATTGAATGTTTCCTATCTGGGATTTTTTTTGAGCTTCTAGATGTTTAGATTAATGTTTTGCATTAAATTTGAGGAGTTTTTAACTTATTTTCAAAGATTTTTTCTTTTTTTTTTTTATCTTTTTTCTCCTTTTAGGACTCCTATTTTGCATGTATTGACACATTGATGGTGTCCATGGGTCTCTGATGCTGTTCATTTTTCTTTATTCTTTTTTCTTTCTGTACATCAGACTAGATAATTTCATTGACCTATCTTCAGTTCTCTGATATTTTCTTTCTGTCTGTTTAAATCTGCTGTTGAGTTTTCTGATGACTTTTTCAAATGTTGTACTTTTGAACTTAGGGTTCCTTTTTTTTTTTTATAATTTCTATCTCTGTTGATATTCTTTATATGATTTGACATTATTTTTATGCCTTTTAAAATATTATTTTAAGCCGGGCACGGTGGCTCGTGCTTGTAAGCTTCAGCCTATGAAGCGGCCGGGGCTTAGGGATCGCGGTTCGAGTCCCGCCTGGGGCCCGTAGCGAGACCTAGTTCCAAAAAATA
>PVHY01019005.1:0-28238 GCA_004024945.1 Uropsilus gracilis | reverse complement strand
TAAAACTCTTGATAGCTCCATAGGTGAAGACTATCCTTTCACTGGGCACAGTGGCTCGAGCCTGTAAGCTACAGCCTATGAAGCGGCTAGGGCTAGGGATAGCGGTACAAGTCCTGCTTGGGGCAACACAGGGAGACCTAGTCCCCCCCAAAATAGAGGCACAAGCGTTGCGGAAGGGCAAAACAAGCTAAGCACCAAAATGAAGCGCACACTATGAGCAGGAGGGAAAGGGGGGGAAGGGAGGGGATGGTGGGGGGGCAAATCCTTGAGATTACAATGTTGTGAAATTTATGTATAAATAAAAAGAAAAAAGAAAAAAAATTACAGGCACGCGCCTGTAATCCCAGCTACCTGGGAAGCTGAGTCTGGGGATCACTTGAGTCTGTGGTACCCTGGGCAACGTGAGACTGCAGTTCCCTGGGCAAAAATAGTGAGAACTCGTCTCAAAAAAAAAAAAAAAAAAGACTATCCTTTCCACTTTATTAACAAGGAAACCAAAATTCAGGGAGTTTTAAGAACTTGCCTGAGGATTCATAGGAAATGATACAACTAAGGTCTGTTTGACTGTTGGGCTTCCAAGCCATGCCTATTATATCTTTATTTAAACATCTTGGTTTTTATTGAGTATACTGTTTGTTTTGCCTCAGAGTTTGTGTTTCAAAGTTCTATTGAAGAAACCCTCGCCATTTTCTTGAGTCAGACATTCTTCTGCACTTTTTGCACTTAATATAAAGTTTTACCACTCACATGAGGTCCGCTCAAGCGCTTTAACCTTTACAGGGAATAGGTCTTTCTCTTATTTATCTTCTAAAGTAGAGATTTGCACAAAAGGACACGTTTCTATTTTGGGTGATTCCTGAAGCTGTCTTAAAGCACAGTGTTTTCTTAAATAAAAAGGAGCAAGAAAAGATGCAAAATCCCCAGTAGGTACAAGGTTAAGTGATTCTAGAAAAAACCAGAGCTAGAGGGAGCAGTTTGTTGGTGACAAGAAAGGAATGCAGTTGAACAAAGACCTGCAGGTACTCAGATGAGCAGGTCTTTTTTTTTTTTTTTGAGACTAGGTCTTGCATGGAACCACAATCTCATGTTGCCTGTGGTACCACGGACTCAAGCAACCTCCCAGGCTCAGCCTCTCAGGTAGCTAGGATTACAGGCATGCACCACCACAGCCAGCTATTTTTAGTAGGTCTTGTTGTGTTGCCCCAGGCGGGACTTGAACCATGATCCCCATACCCTGCCACAACTCCATAAGCTGCCACTTACAGGCACGCGCCACCATGCCCAGCTTTAGATGAGCAGGTCTTTGGCCTCTTGAAGGGCAGCATTGCATTGCTGTGTTGATCACAAGATTGACAGGCCAAAATGAGAAGATGGGGAAGAGCATATGAGGTCAGAGGAGGGGAGTGGGAAGAGTATCTTTCAAGCAGAGGAGATCTGTCAAAGTTTGCAAGTGAAGAGCATAGTATCAGCAGAGAAGGCCAGCCTGTGGGTTCTAAATGAGATGTCTGATGGAGTGAAGCTTTCAAAGAAAATAGACAACTATATTTTCAATTGAATTCCCACACATTTTAGGGGTACTTCCTTTGGGAGAAGGATTTCTGGATCAAAATTTAAAAAACAAAATAAAAGTTAAACTCTTGTCCACAACCAGTGGAAATTTTAACTGATCCTACCACTTGGAGAAACTGATAAGGCAGTTTTTGCTAATGCAAAAAAAAAATTCCTCCCTTTGACCCAGAAATTCCACTCTTAGAATTACCCCTCAGAGTAATATCAGCCAGAGATGACAAGCAGAAGAGTGCTGATGAGATTTCTCTTTCCAGTTTCAGTGTGGAAAGTACCCGAATGCCCACTACTAGTGAAGTAAACAGGTGACAACACAAGCACAAGCTACAGTCACACACAGATGAGTTACACACACACACACACACATACACACACACACGCAAGGGAAAAAAACTCAACAGCAGCTCTCTGGGAACCATGTTGTGCTTACAATTCAAACAAGAGTCATTTATGCTGTCAGGGTGGGGTTGTAGTGTCCACAGGGGAAAGATAGTATTTCTAGAGATTGGGTGCCCTATTTCTTGAGTTGTGGTATTGACTACACCACTGTGCTTAGTTTTTGAAAACTGCTCAAGATGCATGGGTACATGTGTGCTTTTCCGCATGAATGTTTTGCTTCAATGCAAAGTTTAAAAAACCAGCTTTTGAAAGAGCTAACATTCATGTCTGCTATAGGCCAGAAAGTATCAATTTTATTCAATCCTCATGAAGACTCTAGGAGGTAGGGCCTGTAATTCCCTCTACTTTCCAGACCAGAGAGGTTGACACACTTACCCAGCTAGCACAGCTAACTAAGTGCTGATGCCATACCCCACTGCAGTGGTCTCTAGACTCAGAGAAGTGAAGAGATAAGGAATTCTCTGAGACGAGGGAGGAGAGGGGGACGAGTGGAGTGAAGATGATGATCCTGAGGAAATTGAAAGAAAAAGTATTCATAGAAGTGACTGCCAACATCTAAAGATAGAGTTGGCAAGATCCCAAAGGATAAGGGAAAGGTTTGGAACAGAGTTGGGGTGAGGTTAATCGGCATTGATTAAAGATGAAGAAAATGTCGTTGAGAGATACTGGCTAAGGGGACATTGTGAAGGAAAGAAGGGAACCCTATCTACTGGTTCTCTTGCACCATTTTGTAATCAGTCATTACCCAACATGGCAACAACTAACACCTTATATGGTTTTACTCTTCCAAAGACTCATGAGAATCATCACAGGAGGTGGGCATTGACGTTTACATTGCTGATGAACCAACTGAGCTTCTAAGAGGCCAAGTGTCTTGTCCAAGTTCATGCACCCTAATTTTTATTTTTCTATTATGCTTTATTGGAGTAACATTATATTGTAACATTATATAAGTTTCAGGTGTGCAGTATTATGCAGCCCTGTAGTTGCATTATAGGGTGGATTATATAACTGAGGACAAACAATTGGTCTGATGCATGATGCTGGTGGTTCCCCATTTGCCCTCAAGTTTTGTTCTACCGCTAATCTGTGCTCTGACAGGTCAGCTCCTATCAACTACATCTCTAGGGATGCTTTGTGGAATTCCCAGTGGTGTCTGGCCTGTGGGTCTATCCTATGGGAGGTGCCAGTGGAAGGTGAGGGAGGCAAGGAAGGAGAGAGTTTCCTCCCCAGTTCTGAGTACAGCCATTCAAGCACAGCTCTGCCTCCACTGAATTCTAGAACTGTAAAGACTGCGGTGACTTCCCTTTGGAGAACTCAACATCCTTTTTATATTTCTTTGACCTCCCCCACCTCTTGAAGGAGTTTCTTCATATCTCATAGGCTCATATGAGAACCATCTAATGGTAAATTCTGTTTCCTACTGAAACCATGCCCGATGAAAAAGTGGGGTGGTCCAAGAAGGCGTCCTGTCATGGCTTCCTAAGTCACCCCAGTTTTTGAGACAAAGATCTCTGGAAAAACCTGATTTGATTTTAGATTTCCTCACCTCAAGACACAAGGATATTCTGTTGTCTTTTTCAAGTAAGACTTCAAACTGGGAAAAAGACATTCTACCAGGATCTTGATCCATCCAACAATGACACAAGAAACAGACCTTGTAGCAAGAAACGTACCAGGTAAACAGAAGGCAGGCCTAGCTTTCAATTTTGTTGTAAGGTAGGACTTTTAAGAGATGGCACAGATCAAGAGTTGGAGTTTGATTCTCAGTGAGTACCTCTGGCACAGAGTATATTTTGTCTCTTCTTCCTGGGCACTCAGCCTTACTAGTAAGTGTGGCCATGTAAATAAGTTCTAGCCAATGGAAGGTGAGCAGGAGTGACAGGAGTGACTTTCAGGTATGAAATGTTTTCCAGAGGCTCTCCATACGCTTTAACCCTTTCATGGTTTGATGCCAAGGAGCATGCAGGCCTTGGAAGCTACAGGACATAGACAAAAAGGCACAATATCTGGGTGTCTGCTTTCCTGTTTGGAGGAGAGCTACCTGCTATTCAAGGGTACCCATTTTGTGCAAGAACTAAACTTCTTTTGTGTCTTAACCCTTACACTTGTTGGAATTTGTTTTTTTTTTTTTTTTCTGAGACTAGATCTTACTATATTGCCTGGGGTAGTCCCAATCCTACGGACTCAAGCGATTCCCAGGTATCAGCCAGGTACCCAGGTAGCTGGGATTACAGGCATCCACCACTGCGCCCAGCTACTTTTTTGGACCAGGTCTCACTATGTTGCCTGGTGTAGTCTTCAACCTGCAAACTCAAGCAATCCCTGGCTTCTTGCCTCCCAGTGCCTGGATTACAGGCATATGTCACCACGGTCGGCTTGGAAGTTTTTTTAATTTCTAAATTTTTCCGGTTTTGATTGCTTATGTATACATTTTTTCTTACATGATTGTATACTACAAAGTTCTCCCTCTACCATGTCACCCATCCTGATCTCTTGTGCTTATCCCTCCCCTGATTTTACCCTCCCTGTCTCTCCTCCCTTGCTGTATGCTTTCATTCTGTTATCAGTTTTAAGTTTTTCTTGTCCATTTGTTTGTTTTCTCTATATCCCACATATAAGTGAGACCATCTGGTATTTATCTTTTTCTTTTAGGCTTGCTTCAGCTAGGATGATTCCTTCTAGCAGCAAGTGTACCTAATACACTTCCTAGTAAGCTACCTAATCACTCAGTGATTAACATACTTGTGCAGCTAAAATATCAACTCCATGAGATCACAATTTTTTCTCTTATTCACTGATAGACCCTCAGTGCTTGGAACAGGGCCCAGCACATTGTAGACCACAGTATTTGTTGAATGAACCAGCAGTTTCATTTTTTCTTTCTTGCTCATCAAAAGATATAAAAGAGTAGCAGATGCTCGCCAGCTCTGCTTCTCAGGTAGAGGGGGCTGGATTTATATCCTTCCTAATTATTTACTAATTGTCTACCTGAGCAAATTCCCAAGTCTTGGTTTCCTTGCAAGGAGGATGGAGAATTATATAACAACCTCTTCTTTTTGTGAACAGTGGGCAAATTAAACGTGGCCATTCATGAAAAGTGCTGAGTGCACAGTCTGATGCATAGTAAGCCCTCAGGAAGTAGTGGTCATGATGATCTAGATCTTTCTCATTCTCTCGGCAAACCAAAAGCTCCGGAACTGCCCCTGCAATAGATGCTGACAAATTTCAGGTCCCGAGGTATGGGAAGACTGGGCTTGTCCCTGGGATTACAGCCAAAGACCAACTCAGGAAATGATAGTACATTCCCATGATCCTTTTGCGGTCCCAGGAGGGCTACAGCCTGTTTCTTGTCCTGACCTCAGACTAACTCTATAGGAATTAGCCTCTCTTCTGCTTCAGGAGGACTAGCTGCTTCTGGATTAGGGAGCCCTTGTGGGGACTGGGAATGCAGAGGGTCTGGGGAAATCCTCACGTCTAATGGACTAGAGGAGCCATAGTTTAATTCAGCATGTCCCACACCTGGGGGTATTCTAGTTATTATAACCAGTTCATAGGCATAGGTGATTGGACACATGCTTTAGGACTGATCAGATTTTCCTCCTCCATTAATTAAAATGTGAATCACAGCTGAGTCACTAAAGAAAGAAAATGGTCAATGAACAATTCTAACTTCCTCCCTCCTTCCTTGCTTGGAGAGATGAGTCAGCAGAAGACCTGATCCAAAAATGAGAAAGGAAAAAAAAAAAGGCAGAAGAGATACAGGGCTTGAGAGAAAAGCAGTAAAGTGAACCTGAGTCACTTTATTTTTTATCCTAGCAGGATAAAAAAATTTCCCAAATTCCTGTCCCAAGGCCAATCAATCGGACCTGCTGGTGAGCACCACACTATCTCTTGCTTTAACACAGACCCACAGGCACTCTGAGTTCAACACAAGCCCTAACAATTTCCTTTCTTGCTTCCCTCAGGTATAGGAAGTCTTCCTACCAGAAAAAAGAAAAAAAATTCCTCATCTCCATTTTTACACAAAGTTCTAAATTCCCCCTTTGAATTCATACACCATGCTTTACACACTAATGGCTGAGCAGGGAGCCATGTTGTCTCTGGTCAATGGGAAAGGGCAGTGGAGAGAAACAGTAGGAGATTCCAAATTGAGCCCCTCTGGAGCCGTGCTGGGTCTGTATCCTGGCTCCATGTTAACTATGGGAGAGTTAGTTTTTCTAGGCCTCAGTTTCCCCTCTGTGACATGGGAATAGTGAAAGCGCCTACTCACAGTGTGGCAGGAGATGAAGACATAGTATGCACTAGAAGTTATCAATGATAATGTTTATTAGGAAAAAAACCCAAGAATTTCTGCCATGTACTACAAAGCACCCCAAATAAAAGCAAATCAGACTGGCTGGGGGACACAGCTCCCCATGAACACTGAGGATACAGAGCCTGAGAAACAGCAAAGGAACCACTCTTGGTTTAGGGTCTATGATACCTCATCTACATACTGAAGTGTGTGTGTGTGTGTGTATGTGTGTGTGTGCGCATGTGCATGCATGTGTGCAGAACCACTCTTGGTTTAGGGTCTATGACACCTCATCCACATACTAAAGGTGTGTGTGTGTGTGCGCGCGCATGCGTGCATGTTCCTCACAAAATTACCTGATAACACATAACACATGAAGTTTATGCCAAGAATTTTCAAGAAGATTAATTTTCTAATTTTCAGAGAATTTTACAAAATATTCCTGTCCTGATCCTTTGATATCCAAACCATTGTCTTTTAAACAGCTTGCTGGTGTCTTTATCCCAGCCAATTTTTACCCAGGTGAACAATGTACACAACTAGACTGCCTATGTCCTGGAATATGATTTCAGCATTTTTTACCATCAAGCTCATGGATCTTATGAAAAAATTTTTTTTTTTGGCAAGGTTGGTAACTACAGTTTGCTTTGGGCATGCATATATTGCAGGACAATATCACTCAACCAGGAGTGACTATCTCTTAGTAACATTTGGCAATGGGTAGAGACATTTTTGATTATCATAACTGGGGTCAATATGGGCATCTAGTGGATTGATGGCCAAGGATCTCTTAATCATACTTTTTTGCGCACAGGACAGCAAGAAAGAATGATCTGGTCCCAAATGTCAGTACTGTTGCACTGAGAAACTCTGATTAAGAACCTGATCATCAAGGACTTAAACCAAGTGAACTCAGCTCAGGTTGTCCTGAGATATTTGAGTCAGGACTCATTTTTCTAAGTAGCCAGTTCCTTAGTGACCAAAATGGAACTATGCCAATTTTGAGTCCCCTTTGCCTCTATCTAACTACAATATATCTATGCTAAGTTGGATTCCAAATATAACTACTTAGCTATGTGACCTTGAAGCAAGTTACTTAACTACTCTGGGCTTCAGTTTTATCACCTGTAAAGTGTGGCCAAAATAGTGTCAACAGGGCTGTTGCATGAGATGGGTTGATATGTGTAAAACACCTTTTTTCATTTTCCAAAGCAGGTACATAGTGAATTAAAGGGTAGGAATTGGTGGGAACTAGACTGAATCCCTGGTACAAACATGAGAATCTGGAAGAAAATTCTATTTCTCTTCCATTGGGTAGTTGGGAAATGGCTGCCTAATCAGAAACAACATTTCCCAGACTCCTTTGCATGTAAGAGGAGCCATGACTAAATTCTGGTCAATGGAATGTGGGCAGAAGAGTGGTTTACCACTTCCTGGTATAGGCCATAAGTACCTCCCAATCTATTCGCCCTTTCCTCTACTTGCTGGCTTAGAGCAACCTTAGAAGCCACATGTTAAAAAGAGGAGAACTTCCATCAACTTGGATCCTTGAGTAACTGTGTGAAGCAGAATCATGGTTGTGCCACCAAACCCTTCACCCTTCATCCTAGAAGTTTATTTCTCACTTTACATATACTCTCAGCCACTCTTAATTTTATTGTTATGGTAGGTGGTATTAACTAACACTACCTCTTCCCTCACTGTGTTTTTTTTCTTTCCTTGACAGCAAATACCCTCTTATATACTTCCTACACTTTGAGATGACCCCATAATTCTTTCCTTCATAACTTCCTTTGCACCTGGCCAGGGGGAAGCCAGGGAGAAAATTCCTTCTTCTGGTGGGGGTGGAATAAGGAGTTGGGTTCTCCAGTCAGTATCTTACCAGAGATCTATGAAGGAACTCAGGACTCCTGGTTCCTCAACCAAGTTTTGTATCTCAGGCCAACTAATGATGGCAAGTAAATCTTGCCCCAGCTGAAATGCCCAGCTAATGCCATCAAATGGTAGCAATAATACCACAGGAGTCCCAGTGTTGCCTTCCCCATGAAGTCTCTGCTGACCACCCACTGAACACTGGATTGCACACCCTACCAAGAGCTCTCTCCCCTTCCCCCTGAACCTTTTCTTCTACCTTCCAACACAACATTGTTCTTGTTAATGTTACCCCCACCATGGGCCATGAGAGTAGTGTCTGGCACATAACCGTGCTGAATTAACGGCTGGCTGGATGAATAGATGTTACTTTGCATCAAGATTTAAATTGAGTGCTTGCTCTGTGTCTGGGATGTTCAACAAGTCTTATACATAGGAACTATTTTTGTGCACACAAGAGTTCGGCAAAGTGCAGACTGTGATTACCTCCATTTTATGGAAGAAAACAAACAGGTTCAGGGAAAGCACTCAGCTTCATTTGAGCCCGCATCATATGGTCAGTAACCCTGGATGAGCAAAGCTGCTCATTCAAGTTTAGCACGAAAAACAGAATTTACTGTAAATGTTGTGTGGACACCACCAGGCCCACAGAACTGAGATGGGTGACTGTTGTAAGGAAAGAGGATATCTGTGGTCAACTTTGGCCCCTCCACCCACCAGCTGTGTAATCTTGGGGCAGTAACTTAACTTTTCCGTTCCCCAGTCTCACCAACTACAAAATGGGTTGATGGGAAGATGAAATACATTATTATTTATAACCTGCTTAAAATAGACCCACAAGCAGACCCACACATGCGTGGAGCTCATAGTAAGTACTATGGGATGTCCCTGCTTGAAGTACAAGATAGCAAGCAGGCCACCAGGGAGGAGAGCCCATCCCTGTGCTGTGTTCAGCCTTGCACCACTGGGGAAAGTCATGTTCGAGTAGAAAGAGCTAACCATGGTTTCTCAGAGCTGACACTTAAGCAATTGTTGCCTTTTAAATAATAATCTTCTCTCTCTTGAGAAAGCTGAAACTGGCCCCGGCTGCCCCAAACAGAACAGAAAATAGCCAGGAGCAAAGCAGAGGTGGACAGGGAGAGAAAACAGGAGGCAGAAGGGCAGCTACTCTGTGTGCCCTCTGTCTGCGGGGCTGAAGGATCCAGCTGCAGTTCAGATCGCACAGTGAGTCGCCAGCCCGCAAAGCACATGGGGTTTCAAAGTGCTTTCCAGAAATGAGTTAATGAATCCCCAGGGACAGGTCACTGATGCTAAATGTAGACACCCTGAAGGGAAATGTGTGGGAATCCATTCCAAGAAAGCTGGCAAAATAGAGGGCAGGGGTCGAGAGGCCTTTAGTGATGATGATGATGATGATGATGATGATGATGATGATGATGAAATTATAATTATTAACAACAGTCTCTAATATTTAATGAGCACTTACAAGGAGCCAGCGCTGTTCCAAAGACACTGCTTCACATGATTATTTCAATTAGTTCTCCCTTTAACTTCAGGAAGACATAATAGTATTATCTCTACTGAACAGATAAGCTCCCAGAGAAGCTCAGGAACCCGCCCCAAGTCACACAGCTGGTAAAAGGGGGTGCTGGTTCAAGTTCACGTAACCTGGTGATGTGGCAACCCCAGGAGTCTCACCGTTGTAGTGACACTGTACACATTTGACGATATTTACAACTCCCCCTTCAAGTGGCTGTCACTATCCCCACTTGACAAATGAGACCACTGAGGTGCAAAGGGACTGGCTGGCTTGCCCAGGATCACAAAGGTGGGAGGTGACAGAGTCAGTGTTCATCCATATGGCCTTCCTTTTTCATTGCCCTTGGCAGCATGGATCAATACTCCACCCATAAACCAGCTTCATGAAGCAGAGGGTTAGGGGGCAGCTTCAATTTAGGGTTTGAGCAGGACAAGAGGCTGATGCTCAGACTGACCCGAGCAGGACAGCACCACTTTGTGACCTCAGAGGGGGCTGCCCAGTTTGGCTTCTGGCCTCCCATCCAGTTTGCCCCTGGATACTATGCTGGGTGGGAGGGAGAACAAGCATCTTCACACCTCATGAAAGGGGAGCTCCTCACATATACTTGTATTCTGGACACCACACTTCAACCAGAATGATCCCTCTAAATTAAAATCTGATCATATCCACCCCTTTTCTATGTCCTAGCACCCTTAGGATGAGGGTCCAGTTCCTTAAAACATGACCTGGTCCCCATGACTATCTGTAGATTCTTTCTTCACCACTTTCCTCTCTCTGAACATGGGCACAAAACATATGCATGTACAAGCACACACTGCACACATGACCTGCAAACAGGTCGGCACATATAGTGCTCACACATAGGTGGAGGCACACAAGTACACACATGTGCACATGCATGCACACAGCTTTTTTTCCTGCATTCAGCTCCACCACCTGGCAAGTCATTCAACTTCTCTGTGCCGTTTTCCTCATCAATAAAGTATTTTTCTGGAATCTAAGAGAACCTGGCACAAATAGGTACTTTTGATGACAGCTTCAGACTGAGTACTTGTGCCCCTCTAAAGCATTTATGTTCAATCCTGATGCCCAATGCGATGGGATCTGCAGGCAGTGCCTTTGGGAGGTCATGAGGGTAAAGCCCTCTCAAATGGGATCAGCACCCTTCTAGGAGACCCCAGAGAGCTTCTGTGAGTCTTTTGCCATGGGAGATGGGTCTCATCAGACACTGGGTTGCACTCCTGTCTCCAGAACTGTAAGAAACAGATGTCTGCGGTTTGTAAGTCACCCCATGTATGCTATTGTTAGAGAGGTCTAAACAGATGAAGACAATAACCATTTTCTGTTTGGTGTCATGAAAAATGATACATGTCTATAGTATGAAATCCAGAAAAATATAGAGTTTTATCATGGAAAGTAAAGTTTTATCTGTACACTTACAGTGATGTCTCTCAGGGTTGTTCTATAGAGGCAAACATAATTATTGGTTTCTTACCGAATCTTTCAGAAGCAGCATCTATACACCAAAGGTAGCTATGCTATGCACCATAATAAAACTTACTCTTTTCACTTAACAGTGTATCTTGGATATAAAGATTCCTGTTCTATTTGTCCAAAAGGAACATGATAGAATCTACCTTATGAGTTCATTGTAGGATTAAATGTGACAGGACTAAAGTATTCACATTTAGAAAGGTTTAGTAGGTTAGTAGGTTTAGTAGTAATAAATCATTTAAGTAGGTTCTCTCTCTGCTATTTCTAATCAAACTCTGTTCTTCCTTTTTTTAATGCCTTCCTTTCAACGCCTCTATTCATAAGAAGGAGGTAACATAATTTACGTTATTGTTCCCCTATTGATGAACTTGAGTTATTTATAGCCCTTTATTATGACAACACTTAATAAATGTGGTTGGACAAACAAAAGAATGAAGAAATGTTCTATGAATAAGACAGAAAAAATTAGGCTTCAGAGATTTGTAGTTTTTCAAAGATATTATAGAGTTAAATCCTGGGCTTTTACAAATTGCTTCTATGTGATAATAAAGGTATGCATGCAACATCAATAGCTTCATCAGATTATGTCCTCATGCCTGGGGATGTCAGTTCCCTTGATGGAGATAACCCTAACAGGATAGCGCAGAGTTGGTTCCATTTATCAATTGCTCTCTCCCTAAAGAATACAGTTCTTTCCACTAGCTCATAGATTCTAAGGATATTTTTGTCTCTAAAGGGAAGATTGTATTTGGTCAAAGAAGTATCAACTTGGCCTCAGGAGGAAGGTAAAGAAATCTATCCCAAGGTGTCCTTGAGGGATTCAAAGGACACTTGGTGAGCCTGGGTTAAGTTGTAGGATGAAGGGTGAAGAAGGGGCGGGAGGCGGAGAGGAGGAACGAGGTGGATCGTGAGCTTTATTGAGATGTATTTTTGTAACTGAGTTGAAAATAGGCACACCAACTTCATGCTGACTGTTCATCTCAATGACGTATCCCTGCTAGAGGGGGCCTTTCCATTCAGCACATCTCCATGGCAACGGACCACTTCTCATTCACGCCATTTCCAGGGTTACCTTGCTTGGCTCATTCATGACTGTTGCCATGGAGATGGGTCCATTGATACAATCATGATTCTTTGGAACTTTGCTATCCTGAATGATAGAGTGTGGCCTTGGGGTAGGAGTGGAATCATGGTAGGTGCAGTTAAGAAGATTCTGGGATGAGTTAGGGTCTAAAGTTTTAAAATTCAGCTAGAGAATAATAAGGTGGTAGATGCTGGGAAAGAGGAATGCATGACATCATTTTGACATCTGAGATGACTGGTTTTTCAACAATTCTAAGTTTGTATGTATGATGTCTTTTACTGGATTTGAAGTACAAATACAGTGTGTGCTTAGCTGCATCTCTGTTGATAGTTATACCTAACACAATGCCTGATTCAGAGCAAATATTCCACAAATGACTATGGATTAAACTAGAGTTTGTTGCTCTTGAACTTGTCCTTGATAAACAGTAAGAAAACAGAAGCATTACTCTAGAGCTTGCACAAACATATGATGCTATATTTACTCCCCACCATTGAGCATTTATGCTGATAGCGTGCCTTCCCTCATGTCTCAACAGTTGACTTATGCATGCTCCTAACTAAAGTGAAATCTTGTACTTGTACCCCAAATGCTATCCCCTCCTGTCAACTGAGAGACATCCCTCCTGTCAACTGAGAAACGGTCCCTTCTGCCAATACTTTCTTTTCTCTCCAGTCTCGTGTTTTCCCTCTTTACCGGGTTATTCCCATCAACATAAAGCCTGCTGTTTGCTCTCCTATTTTAAAAAAGAAAACAAGCCTCTGAACTCCACTTTCCTTGCTGGTTAACACCCTCTTTCCCTCTCCATCCTTCACAGAAAAACTCTTTAAGGGAGCTGCTAGTAATCCTTCTAGTAGTTTTTTGTCAACACCTCTTCTCCAAAGTAGCTCTGGATGAGATCACCAAAGATCTCCATGATGCTAAGCTGAACAGTTGATTTTCATTCCCCATTGAGTTAATCTATTGACACCATTTGACATGACTGATTGTCCCCTCCTACTCAAAATAGCGTTAACAATTTCCTCACATGGCACCCAGGGCCTATATTTCCTTGACTTGATCCATTTCAGTCTTCTTTTCTGTTTTCTTTTCATTTCCCTGGCCTCTTTATGATGAAGAGTCAGTCCCAGGCTCAGTCCTTAAGGTCCTTTTACATCCACTCCTGTAGCCATTTTTATGGCAATAAATAACTTCCAACAGCTGAGGAGGATTCTTGCATTTGTATCTCCAGCGCTGTCCTAAACTTTAGACGATGAATACTTGATGGCCAGTACATCTATACTCACTAGCAAGCAGGCAAAACTCAGTGTGCCCAAACTGAGTCATGAATCTGTTCTTACACCTGTCCTGTTCCTGTCTGTGTGCAGGGCAAGTTCATCATTTCAGTAACCTCCCAAATACTGTTCCTGCTTCTATAGTCACTTGTCTATTCCTGAATGGGCAGAGTAATCCTTTTACTTCTTCAGTCAAGCCTTCCCTGACCACCCTACTTTAAATTGTACCTTCTGCTCCATTCTGGTACCTTTCATCATAGCACTCATCACTACGTATATTTTACTTAGTAAGATTATCATTCAAGGTCTTATCTTCCTTCTACTAGACTATCAGATTCATGAGGCTGGAAATGGTGTTCCTGGTACCTAGAAAATTGACTTGCATAGTAGATGTTCAATAAGTGTTGTTGAATGACTGACTGAATGAAGATAATGAGAAGGAAGGTGATGAATTAGGCAAGGGCCACACATATTGCCATGACAAAGGGTATGTCTTCTGTCCTGAAGTTAGTGGGTTTGAACTGGGTCCTCAGAGGTGCCACAGGGGCCACCTCTGGGATGTGGAATGGGATATGGACTGGGAGAGTGGTACTTTCTAGAGAAGTCCTTTTCTTCAAATATTCCATCACTTTATATATAGGGATCCATAACCATTTCAGACATTTAGTGAATAGTAATGTGTTAATGCTGATTTATCAGTTTTGGCAAGGGTACAGAGGTAACATACGATGCTAAAATTTGGGGACACTGGGTGAAGAGTATATAGGAACTCATTGTACTATCTTTGCAACCTTTTAAGAATCTAAAACTACTCTAAAATTAAAAAGTGTATTTAAAGATAAAATTTATTTGGTAAAAGGGTTCCATTGAATTAAAATGATTTGAAGACCACGGCTTAGATTTCTAAAGTGGGAAGTAAAGTGGTAGAGAGGGAGTAGGTGCTGGAGGTGGATGATGACCACAGGCCCAGGTGAAGAATGATGAACCTGAAACTAAGGAAGGCAAGGAATGTAAAAAGTGGATGAATGTTTTCAAGAGACGTTTAGGAGATGGACAAACACATTTATTGATTGTGTAGATGAGAAGAGGAAGGGAGAGAAAGCAGGCAATAACAGCTTCTAAGCTGCTGGTTTGTATAAGTGGGGTGAATGTCATGCCACTGAATAGAAGGGGAAGAACAAGCTGCAATATTGAGTTGCTTTGGTATTTAGCCATGGAACTCCTAGAGAAAACTGGGCAAGGCTTGGGGGGTGGGGATCACAGCACAGACTGGATGCTTTCCAATTTCCACATTTTTGTTTGTCTGGGCACCTTATAACACCCCTTCTATCAAAACAGGGTTATGAGACAATCTGGTCAGTGGGATGTGGGAAGAAGTGATGTAAGTCATTCTTATACCTGGACTCTAATATTTCCTGTAAGGTTCTCCATTCTCTCTTTCTCTTTCTCTCTCTCTCTCTCTCTCTCTCTCTCTCTCTCTCTCTCTCATCTGCTTCCTATAGTAGAGGATCCAGAACCACAATGCAGATGGTGCCTAGATACAGGTATGACAGCGTGAAGCAGATCCCAGTCTTCTGATCAAACTGTAACATGACCAAGGACTAATCCTTTAAGCCACTGAGATTTGGAGGTAGTTTGTTCTATCAATTAGCCTATCCTAATACATTCTCAGTGTGTAGGTGGTAAACAGTTTAGTTTCAATTATATTGAGCACCTACTATATGTCAACTGACATTTTCTTAATATCAAGGATACAGCTATAAATAGAAATGTGACATTGTCCTTTCCTTTCAAAATACATGCTGTGCTATACAATCAATAGCTAACAATATTCCACATAGTATTCTATTTAATCTTCATAGAGAACTCATTAGAAAGGTTACTCTTATTTATTCCCATCATCTAAATGAGAAATTTAAGGTCCATCAAGACTTGTAAAGTGCCCAAGGACACACAGAAAACAGTAGAAGTGGTACTTGAACCTAGGCAGCCTGGTCTCAAAATGTGAGCTCTTTCTGCTCTATGTACATACTATTTACTTTGGAAATGTGATGAAAGGAAGAACACTCAGCTTGGGGTAGCATTAATGACTACTAAATAAAGAAGGCAGGGTGATCTAGGCAGCTAGCTCAGCATGAGCAAAGGCTTACAAGAGATCCAGTGCAAGGAGGCTCCAATGGGGCTGAAGGGTAATGTGGGAAGTGGTGGGATGTGGCCTGGGAGAGTAGGTATAGACCAAGTGAGGGCAGTTCTATGATATTTGCAGTGGAAAGTTTAAAACCCTACGAGTCTTAAATGACTTGGGAATCATATGTTGCTAAAGTGTGTCCCCTAAGTGCACAGAAAACCATCGTAAACCCAAGATGGACATTAGGAAGAAGTAATTAGTAAAAGAAGAAAACAACCCAAGAAGCACGATCGAGCTGAAAAAAGAGTCAGCACAGCTCAGAATGCTGAACAAAGGCTACATAGGATGATGGTCACGCCTGGAGACATCCCCCAGAGTGTTTTGGTGAATGTGTGAACTTAGGCAGCTGGAGTAAGGAGAGAGAAGGTGGATCACATTCTCAGGAAGTTTGAGAGCATCAGGGCAGTGGCTGAAGAGAGGCAGGAACAAGGGTAGGATTCGGGACATGGAAAATTCTGTCTGTCTCTGAGACTGAGAGAGGGCAAGTGTGTATATGGGGGGGCGGGTGTGAGATGGAAGGAACTGTTACAGAAGAGTGTGTAGGGAAGAAAGCTAGACACAACCCTAAATGCCCTGAAATGCACTCAGAAACCCAAGAGCATACCAGGTGCCTGCATATCAGAGTTGAACGAAAAAGACTCTCCTTCCTATACACAGAATTTAGTATCGAACTAGACCTCAGAATTCACTGAGAAAAATCTCCTGATTTTAACAATGAGGGAAACAGTTCAGAGGGGACTGAGAAGGCTGTTCAAGGTCACTGAGCAAGTGAGCGACAGATTTGGGACTAAAAGACAAGTCTTTCATCAGCCTGGCATGAGTCTTCGCATTTTATTCTAAGAATCCTTCCTATCATACTTTAGTCTATTGTGGTAAGAACATTTAACAAGAGATATAGCCTCTTAACATATTTTTAAGTGAATGAATACATATTTCATAATATATGAATACATATATTCATATATATTCATAATATATGAATATATATATTCATCTCGTTTAACTGAAACTGCATGCCCATTGATTAGCAGCTCCCATTTTCCTTCCCCCTAGGCCCTAGCCCTAGCCACACCATTATCTCGCTGACTCTATGAAATGACAGGTTAAATGCTCATTTAGGTGGAGTCACACAGTATTCATCCTCCTGTGACTGGCTTATTGCACCAGTGTAGTATCCTGAAGGTTCATCCACAGGTTGTCAAAGATGGCAGATTTCCCTTATATATCAAGGTTGAAAACATTCCATTGTATGTCTACACCATACTCTTACCTGTTTATCTGTGAATGGACATTTAGGGACATGATGGTTACTCTAACTAGTGCCACTAGTTAGATGTTAATATCTAATATATTATAATATATATTATATAACATATTATAAGAGACATAATGCTAATATCTCTTCAAGATCCTGATTTCAGTTCTTGTGGATGAATACCCAGAAGGTTCATCCTGGATTAAAAAGTTCTATTCTTTATTTTTTGAGGAAATCTCCAAATGCTTCCCATAGTGGCTATCGCACAGAGAGTCCCACAAAGAGAGCACAGGGTTCCAATTTCTCACCTCTTTGTAGACAGTTGTTTCCTTTTGGTTTTGTTTTCTCTCTCTCTCTCTCTCTCTCTCTCTCTCTCTCTCTCTCTTTCTCTGTGTGTGTGTGTGTGTGTGTGTGTGTGATAATAGCCACCTTGCTGGGTGTAAGATTTTATCTCAGTGTGGTATGATTTGCATTTCCCAGATAAAGAGTGATGGTGGACATTTTCTATATACCTGTCAGTCTTCATATTTTTGTTGTTGTTGAGAAATACCTATTTCAGTCCTTGGCCCATTTTAAAGTCAGGTTACCAGTTTTTTGATACTGAGTTGCAGGAGCCTGGCTCATCTCTTCTTACCACATTGTGCCACTCCTCATGGAACTGAGAAACAGAGCTATGTGATAGCTCCCTGAGATGGGAAAATAGCCCCTCTGTGCTGTGCAATGGGGCAGCCACCAGTCAAGTGCTACTGAGCACTTGAAACGCCTCTACTCTGGTTGAGAAACGGGATTGTAAGTTTTAGTTAATTTCCATGAATTAAAATTTGTGCCAGTTCTTCAAAAAATTAAGTCAATGGTAATTAAGAATTACCATATGATCCAGCAATCCCACATCTGAGTATACCCCAAAGAATGGAAAGTGGAAACTTGAACAGCCAGAGATCTGTGCTCCCAGTATTATTCACAGTAGCCAAAAGGTGGGGGCAATCCAGGCATCCAGGATGACTGGGTAAACAGAGTGTGGTCCATCCACACAAGAAAATATTCAGTCTTAAAGAGGAACAAAATCTGACACAGGTTACAGCACGGTTGTACTTGGAGAGTACCACATGAGTGAAATAAGTCAGTTACAAAAGGACAGATGCTGGTTGATTCCACTTATATGAGGACATTAGCAAAGTCCAATTCATAGAGACAGAAAGCAAATGGTGGTGGTGAGGGACTGGGGGGAAGGGGAGGTTAGTGCTGAATAGGGACAGGTTCACTTTTGCAAAATCATGAGTTCTGGAGATAGATGGTGGTATTAGCAAGCAATGTACATGTACTTAATGCCAATGAACTGTGCATCTATACATGATTAAAATGTGAAATTTTATGTTGTGTATATTTTACAGCAGTTAACCCCCTCCCCTCCAAATTGAGGCTGAATTGGGTAATACAACTCTGAGAATGTTTCCAAGAATGGCTTCTAAGACCACCTCAAAGTTCACATTCTTTCAAGAGACCATCATCTCTCCCTGAGGGGACAGGCTGATGTTCCAGGAGGTGGCAGTCACTTGTCCAGGTCAGACAGGAACTGCCAAGAACTCGCTGGACCTTGGCAGCCAGTCAGCTGCCAATCTGTCAGCTTGCATCCGGGGGCTGAAAAAGAATCGCTGCATTAACTGTGCAGCTCTGCACGGCTGGTGCTTGTTGTCCGAGCCCTGGGGTGTTTCCACTCCACTGAGCAGGGACAGGAAGGAAAGCTGTCATGCCTGGGTTTCTGCATGCCCAGTGGCTGTGGTGACAGCAGGAGAGAGTGGCTAAGGGCTGAGAGTGGGGTACCTGGTTCATGAAATGGTCAACTCCAACCCATTCTGGAGGCAGGTTCTACCCATCAGTATTGACTTCTCTGCTTTTGTTTCACTTCTCATGAAAACCTCTGACTTTCTAAGGGTGAACTGGCTTGGGTTTCTTGGGTAAACCCAACACAAGGAGTTAAAAGATCCCGGGCATCTTAGGCCAAAGTGCAGACTCTAATTTCCAGATGCCATGGCTCTCCTGACCCCACATTCATTTCCTTCTTGGTACTCAGCATAATAGAAGCTCAAAAAGCATCTGGGACAACCTTTGTGAGGCAGTTAGTGTGTGCTTCTAGAGTTGGATCACACTGGTTCGAATTCTGGCCCGATTGCTTGGATAAGTTACTCCACTCCTCTGAGTCACAATTTCTTTGTGATGTACGTAAGGTCCTTAAAACAGGGATTGGCATGTCATACACAGAATAAAGCATCTTTCCAGGTAGCATAGCAAGTATTGGAGCGGCATTCTTTAAGCATTTAAATACAATGCAGATCTCCCCAGAGGTCAGAAATTAAATTCCAAAGCGCACTCTGGGTGTAGTAGGCTAAATGTTGATATATTTCCCCCATACCCCTACCAAAACATAGGTCCAATTCCTAATTCTGGAGCCTATTAATATGACCTCATTTGGAAAAAAAGATCTTCACAGATGTGATTAAATTCAAGGTTGGAAGAGGGGTGCTGGTTTGTGCATTATCTGGGTGGGCCTGAAGTATAGCTAGGCACACTTAAGCTTATAAAAGACAGGCAGAAGGAGTTCTAAAAAAGAGGAGGAGGGCTTGCAACCAGAGGCACAGACCAAGGCATGCCAGGAGACATCAGAAGCTGGGAAACTATGGCTGGGGCCAGGGACTGGGGTTCGAGTCCCACCAGGGACACGTAGTGAGAACTAGTCCCCCAAAAAATAGCTGGACGTGGTGGCATGCACCTATAGTCCCAGCTACCTGGGAAGCTGAGGCTGGGGATTGCTTGAGTCTGTGGTACCCCGGGCAACATGAGCCTGTGGTTCAATGGGCAAAAATAGCGAGACTTTGTCTCAAAAAAAAAAAAAAGCTGGGAAAGATAAGGAGAATTTTCCCCCAGAACCTTCTGAGGGAGTGCAATTGCTGACTTTGCTCTGGGGCCTCAGTTCTCCAAATATTGACCATTTCTGTTGCCACAAGGCAGCCAATTTATGGTGCAGTTACAGAAGGTCCAGGGAACTCATGCATTGGGCAGTGACAGTGAAATGATGTCTGTAGCTTTCCTTCTCTGGCCTATCTCAGGGTAGATGGATGTGGGACAGTTGGGAGTACTGTATTATTTATCTGAAAGCTTCCAAGAGTAGATTTTAAAAGTTCTCACTACATACACAAAATCATAACTATATGAGGTAATTGATGTGTTAATAATACAATATAGTAATTATAACATTAAGATTATTGTGTAATAATGTTGTAATATACATACAGCCACTTTGCAGCACACCTCAGACTTACAAAATATTACATCTGTATTTCAGTAAAGCTCGGGGAATTCTTGGACAGAGGTCCATAAACTCTAAGGGGTTGGCCACATATTTTTGTAAATAAATTTGTTTAGAATACAGCAGCACCTGTTATTTTAACCTATAGAGCAGCTGAGACAGAGAAAAAGTTTGCCAACCTTTTCTCTCAGGGAATAGTGGCTCTCACGTGACATGCATTTATTACAGAATACATTCATATCTGATGAAAGGCACTTGCTAGATGGTAGAGCTATTGTACCCTGTGCTGTCCACATGGCTGCTGCCAACTGCATGTGACAATGAGGCACTTGAAATATGGTTAAGGGAACTGATTTTTTAAATATGAATTTATTTCAGTTATTTCAAATTTAAATAGCCAAATGTGGCTATGGTAAACAGAGCAGATCTGGAATACAGATGTGGTAGAGCAGGCAGATGTGATAATAAATTCTATTTTAAGCAGAAGGGGTACAAGCGATTGAATATGTCTGTGCCCCTTCAAAACTCATGTTGAAACCTAATCCTCAACTTTGGTGTTAGGAGATGAGACCATTGGGAGGTGCTTAGTTTGTTAGGGTGGAGCCCTCACTAATGGGATTTGTGCCCTTCATAAAGAAAGCCCAGAAAAATCTCTTGCCCCTCCGTCATATATTGGCACAGGGAGAAGCTGGCCATCTGTGAACCAGGAAGCAGGTTCTCACCTGACACCGAATGCACCATTACTTAGATCTTGGACTTCTATCCTCCAAAAAATGTGAGAAATAAATGTTTGTTATCTCACAGTCATTCAGTTTGTGGCATTTTGTTGTAACAGTCTGAGTGGACTAAGATAAGGAACTGAATTTAGTATCTCCTTTTCTTAATTTAGGCCAGAATAGTGGACTGAATAGTACCATCCAAAATGCAAGGTTACTTGCACCTCAAGTGTGTTCTTGTTTAGAAATAGGGTCTCTGCATATGTAATTAGTTAAGGTTCAAGAAGAAATCATGCTGGACTTAAAGTGGGCCCTAAATGTAAGGATTATAAAAAGAGGAGCTGACACAGAGACACAAAAAAGGCCATGTGATGATGGAGGAATAGACTGGAATGATGCAGTTACAAGTCAGGGAACATCAAGGACTGCTGGGACCAGGACTCGCTAGAAGTTAAAAGAGGCAAGAAAGGACTCTTCTCTTGACTTTTTGGGGAGCATAGTCTGGCTGACACCTTAATTTCAGACTTCTAGACTCCAGAACCAGGAGAAAATAAATTTCTGTTGTTTTAAGTCACCAAAATTTTGGTACTTTGTTACTGCAGACTTAATAACATAGGCAGAGAAAGATGAAGTGATATGCTTCCACCTCGGATTCTATCAATTGATTTCAAAGTAAATCCATATCAGATAGACTCTGTTGATAATTCTATTCAATATGTATAGTCTTTTTTTTTTTTCAAAATACTTAAAAAATTTAATTTAATTTGTTAAAATTGATTACACACATTTTACATCATTGCCTAACCCGAGGTTCTCCCAACACTCTGTCACCCGTGAACTATCATCTTAATCTCTTGTGTCCATCCCTCCCGATGTACCCCTCCCCCTCCTTTGCTCTGTGCTTCAGTTCTGCTGACAGTTTGTTACTTTTAAGCTGTACTTGTCTTTTTGTTTGTTTGCTTCAATATGTATAGTCTTACCCACTGGATATCTACCCAAATCTGCCCCATTCCCTGCTGTCTTACACAGTCAGGACAATTTAGCTGCCCAGCAAAAACTACATTTTTCCAGCATCCCTGGCAGCTAGATATGATCACATGACTATGTTTCTATCACAGCATGTGAGCAGAAGTAACTAACCCATGCCACTTTCTCGTCTGAGATTTTAAGACTTGCGGATACTCCTTCTTACTCTTTCTTCTGCCTTCATAAGGTCGGTTATGTGAATTGTGAAAATTATGCCAAACACCCTTGTAGTACAGCAAGAAGAGGGTAGGAACCTGGGTTCTTGAAAGACTGTGGAAGGGAGCCCCTCCACCAACCTGCATGGCTCATCTTAGAGCTTGTATGGGAGGGAGAGATAAAATTCTTGATTATCTCAAGCTATTCTTTTTATTTTTAATCTCTTTAAAGCAGCATAGAATTGCCACATAATAAATATTGATTACGTACCTAGGATGTTCTAGGCACTGGAAATACGACAATGGACTGACAGGTGGGGCCCTACTCTCACAGAGCTCAGCGCTCATAGTCTATTGGGAGGAAACCCATCAGTAAAGTCTCCATTATAATTCAGTGGATTTGGAGCCAGGTGGAAGGGCAGTCTCAGAGCAAAATAAGATTTTTTAATCCAGACTTGGAAGGGTGGGAAGGAATTCTGGAAAAAGTGGTGCTAATTCTAAGATTTAAAAGCAAAGAGAGGAAGAATGTGTCAAGAAAAAAGATGAATACTCTCGAGGCTTAGGGAGAAAATACAGCATGCTAGAGAATCTTAAAGAAGTCAATGTACTTAGAGATGGCACAGGTGAGGTGGGCAAAAGTCATGAGAAACTTCATGAGGAGAATGATTTGGCTGGAGATATATTTTGAGGAGTAAAGAGTTGACTTAGTAGGAATGGGGTCTCTGGACCCTGCATATTCCAAAGAAAGAACTAGCTTTTGACTCCTGGGAGTGAGCCTCTGGGTCCTTGGAATATCCTGTCTGGTGAGAGTTTTTGTATTTGGGCATTAGGTCACACCAGGTAGTTGATGCTAAAAGTGTAATTTGTGGTCAATATCTATTTGTTGACCTAGATCCTGAGCCATACTATGTATGCTTGAAATCTGAGATGTTGGTGTCTAAGCAGGTAAGACACCAGGTAAAGTGAGGTAAAGTCAGTCACATGGGTGCTCCATGCCTATGTGACTGAGCCCCAGTTAGACCCTGGACACCAACCGCTGGTAGGACCCCACACATGTTGTCACACATCACTGCTGGGAGGGTGGAGTTGTGTTGCATGACTCTTCTGGGAGGGGACAACCAGAAGCTTGTACCTGGTGTCTCCTATATTCTAGTCTGTGCATCTTTTACTTTGCAGATTTTAATCTATATTCTTCCACCACAGTAAATGGTAACCAGAAATATCACAGCTTTTCTGGGTCCTGTGAGTCCTTCACTTATTGGGTAAGGAGGCTTTTAAACTATAATCTACTAACTTATAACTGATAATTTATAAAATCCTCCTTTTCTAGCTTCTCCCTAAAAAGCAGGTTCAAAGCTGCAACACCTTGCATTTTCACTGACCACTTACTATTGTTATGCGGAATTCCCTGCTGCTTACCAGCAGCTTCTCTCAGCTCTCTCTCCCAGACCAGGAAAAGAAAAACTCAGAAACAGCAGTTTACAACTTATTAGCTTCCCTCAATCTACCCTTTGCAGCTCCTGCAGCCTCAAAACTTTCAATATTGCGGTTCTTTCCACCACCCCCAGCCTTTTATTATATTTTCCAAGCCAGAAGAAGACTCTTAAGAGTGCAGATTAATTTATTACTAAACAAAGTTAATTTCTAATTATTTAACTACAGAAAGAAACATATAAGAAAACCCCGATTATCCCAACATAGTCCAAAACCATTCTCAACATTGTCCAAAGCCCTTTTCCAAGATTGTCCAAAAACCCTTCGTTTTTTAATCTTGTTAGCCTCACCACTTGTCCAATCCTTTGGAGTTCATTTACATGTGCATGTAGAGTAGACATCTTTCTTTGGTGTGCTCTAGGTCTTTCAAACAGGCAGTCAAAAGCATAATGCTGTCTTCTCTTTGTTTTCCTCCAGGTTATAGAAAGATACTCCACAGTACCAAAACCATCAAAGTTTATTTTCTTCACAGGCCTAGCTCACACGGCCTCTCCAGAAACACCCAAGTCAAACTCAGCAAGACAAACGTCAACACGGAGTTCAAATCTCCAATCTCTTTAACTTCCACAGACACATTTAGTGTATGCTTACTAAAGCCATGAGTTTACCAGTGTGGGCCAAATGCCCGGGGCCTCAGGCCCCTTAGCTCTCCTGGCCTGGCCTTCAACTTTTTCCTTCCAAAGATGGCTAAATTCCTTTTTTTTGTTCCAACTCTCCCTTATATATCTTTCCTTCCTGCCAAGAGAACTCCTGGGGGGGAAGTCCTGTCAGGCAGGTATGCAAATCAAAGTACTACCCAGTTCTCTGTGAAATCTGCAAGTCTATAGTCATAGGAAAGTAGCTCTTTATTATCTATCTATCTATCTATCTATCTATCTATCTATCTATCTATCTATCTATCTATCTATCTATCTATCTATCTGTCTGTCTGTCTGTCTGTCTGTCTGTCTGTCTGTCTGTCTGTCTGTCTGTCTGTCTGTCTGTCGTCTGTCTGTCTGTCAATCATCTATCTATTATCTTCAGAGACTAGGTCTCACTATGTTGCCTGGGGCAGTCCACAGTCAAGGAAAGTAGCTCTTTATTATCCATCCATCCATCCATCCATCCATCCATCCATCCATCCATCCATCCATCCATCCATCCATCCATCCATCATCTTCTCACTATGTTGCCTGGGGTAGCCCAGAACCCATGGACTCAAGTGATTCCTAGCCTCAGCCTCCCAGATAGCTGGGATTACAGGCACATGCCACCATGCCTGGCTATTTTTTTGAGACTAGATCTCACTATGTTCCCCAAGGTAGTCTCAAACTCACTGACTCAAGTGATTCCTAGCCTCCGCCTCTAAAATGGCTGGGATTACACGTGCACACCACCCCGCCCAGCTCCATAGCTAGCTCTTCATCGAATGTATGCATCAACTCTTAATGGCATGGGAGAGGAGGAGTAGGTGCCACTGTTATCACTACAAGTAAACTGCCAGAGGGAGGTGATCTTCAGGACCTCTGACATATAGTCTACAGCCTTACAGCTGCTCCAGACCAACAAGATTCCTGTTCTAGTAACATCTCAAGAGAAAGAAGCTCCATTTGACACATTTTCTGAAGTCCTACTTGATTGCCAGGCACAGGGCATTGGTGAATTCAGAAATAGACAAAACTGGTCTCTGTCTTCAAATAGTTCAGAGCATAGAGGGAAAAATGGAAGGGATTGCAAATCAGTATACTGAGTGCTCTCAAGGCAGGATGTGTGATGGAAGCTGGTAGGTTGATTTCACCTTCACCTCTGGCAGGAATGTGGACAAATTGCTGCACAGCACCCAGATCACAGATTAAGTTGATGGGGCAGGATGTGTGTGTGCGTGTGCATGCGTGTGTGTGTGTGTGTGCATGCATATATGAGAAAGTGCTGTGTTTCTTAGGTGGAGCAGGAGAAGTCCTACACGGGCAGGATTGAATCCCAGAAAGAATTTTCTTTCAGGAACTTAGAGTGCTGGGGCATTTGGGCACCTAGAGCTACTTCAAGAAATAAATGAAGTGCCTGGCTAACGTTGCCCCAAATCTGAAAAACCCTCCAAGGAGAGAGGTGTCATACCTTCAGACTTTCCTACTCCAAAACCCCCTCACCTGCTCTCCAGGGAATTCCCCTCATCAAGACTTCACCATTTCCCTTTCCCCTTCCCCTTCACACCAGTCTCAGTAACAGTACAAACAGCCACACACGCCAAGCACTATAATCCACAGACAGACCTTCACTGCTGCTAATATAGCAGGTCAGGTAATCAGACTAACCCTGGTACTGAAAAGAATCATGAATCCTGCTTCAATCTAAAGACCCTCTGTGAAAAACTGACAACTTGACAGTTTAGTAGGTGATTATCAGCCCCCAGTGGAAGTGAAAGCAAGAACCTCTGGGAGGTGGACAGAACATCATGGCCACTTTTTGCTCTGAGGGCATCTGCCTAACCCAGAAAACCCACTGCTTCAATTTTCATTGTCTCCTGGAATCAGGGGTGGCAGACAAAGCTCAAGGTCCATCTAAGAGAGTCTGAAAGAAGATCCCTCTGAATTAGGATGGAACCCCAAAGGACTACTGCTTTAGGGTGAGTTAATTTACCACAAGGGATTTTGAGGAAAGTTACTTTGGCACTTAGCAGAGAAGAAAAATAAAAGTCTTGGAGAGGCTGTAACCAGAGGCTGGCCTTTGTAGACACTGGTGTCTTGAATTCCCAATGTGTGCATGGTCTGAATGTTGAAGGAAGCTAAGGAAGAAGTAAATACAAATCTTCCAGGCAGGCTACACCTTCATCTCAGGTTTCAAAGAATTCCCTCCAACAGCATTGCAAGAAAAATGAACTTCTCCCAATCGAGAATAACAATTCAAGGAAGACTGAAGAAAAAAATCACAAAGAATTCAGATATTCATCATTGATTATCAGAAAATCCTTTGCACATAATATTTAAGGACCTAAGTGTTTGAAAATGCCTATAGAGCATTTCTCAGGTGATAGCGATTCTATCCGCTTCCCTGGGAACATCTGGTGATATCTGAAGTTATTCTGGTGTGTCACTCTTGCAGAGAGGGGAGCAGTCCTTGGGTGTAGCCCCAATGCCAGCAGCAGTGAGGTTGAAAATGCCTGCTGTGGGGAATACAAACTACTATAAAAATTAAAGCTGGTTGTAAAAGGATCAGCTAGAACTCGCAGAAATAAAAAATGTAATGTTTAGAATTTTACATTTCATGGTTTTGATTAATGGTAGATTAGACATAGCTAGAGAAGGAATCGGTAAATGAATGAGAGACAGAGATGGCTATTCTCCTCTGAAAACTGGGTAAATTGTGGCACACAGAGGAGATCAACTGCAAGTTGGCATCAGCCTAACTCAAGATCTCATCCCTCACTATCCTGTCTTTCTACCTACGTGGAAGAAGGGTTTTCTCTCTCTGCCGTGTCTCTGAATTTCTTTCCCACTTGCTATTTTCTCTAGTAAAATATTTTGAGGAAAACAATTTATCTAAAATGCCTGACAGAAGAAAGACACATTGTGTTGCATTAGCATGCAGGCAACACTGCCTAGGGGAAAAGCATTGCAATTTCCATCTCTAAAGCATTTACCTTCCATTAACTAATTACATCCCACAGTTTACAGGCCAAGGGGTTTGAGGTGTTTATAGAGAATCAGAGAAAGTGGAATAAATGCACATGTAAAAGCCTTTCAATATGCCAGTGGAGGCTGGAATGCGGGGTCCAAGCCTACCCTAGCATTCTCATCCGCAGGGTCTGGAGCAGGTTATATGACCTCATCATGCAGCTGTTTCTTCAAATATAAAGTAGGGGTCATTAAGAACCAGCCTCATTGGATTTTTGCAAGGGTTCAATGATAGGTGTGTGAGGCATGGCATGTGGCAGTAGCACAAAGTGACTCATGAATATTTTCATCAAAGGAGCAGAAGAGCACCTGGGGAAGGACACAGACCTTGGAACCTTATTTCTAGGCTCGGGTCACTAGCTTTGTGGCCTTATGCATGTTACTTTATCCATGTTACGTTATCCTTAACCCCATTTCCTCCTAAATAAAGTGTGGCTAATAATAGCTATTATTTTAATAAAGGTTAAACAAGTTAATATTTGGAAAAGACTAAGAATATCTGCCTCATAGTAAGTGCTCAATGTTGTTAGACTCGCCACAATTTAAGTCAATTAGGCTGATGAGGACAGTGGCTAGACTAAGATTTCACAAGGCAGGGCCTGACTCTGTCTTGCTGGCATTATGTGTTCGGGGCCTGGCCCAAAGTTGGAATTCAGTAAGCAATTTTTGAAGAATTTCCCCATTACTTGCCAATATCCCTTCCAAATATGACACAACCGTGACAACCATTTACTGAGAATCTCCCTGGAGCAGGCCCCCTAAACACAATACATCCCCACAACAATGCTGGGACAGGTGCTGTGATCCCAGTTTACCAGTAAGGAAACAGAGTCAGTGAATTCCCAAGGTCTGGGAATGGAAGGGTCAGAATTTTCACAACATCTAGTCTGATTCCCAAACCCAATGGTTTTTGTTTTTTTTTTT
>PVHY01019004.1:0-28212 GCA_004024945.1 Uropsilus gracilis | reverse complement strand
TCCCAGGTAGCTGGGATGACAGGCGCGCGCCACCACGCCCAGCTATTTTTTTGGAACTAGGTCTCGCTACAGCCCCAGGCGGGACTCGAACCGCTATCCCTAGCCCCAGCCGCTTCATAGGCTGAAGCTTACAAGCACGAGCCACCGTGCCCGGCTATAAAATCCTTTATTAGTGAATTGATGGGGGGTAAGGGGCCTTCCCAAGGGGACCAATAAACAAATATTGTATGAAACCTAAAAATTAAAAAAAAAAAAAACCTTTATTATATTTTTCATTATAAATAAGAAAGTAGAACTAATTTCTGGTCCCTCACTTAAATTTTATTCAGAAATAAGTCAGTGAAACTTCCTTGTTATTTGCTTATTCTTCCATTTTCAGTCGCATAGTTGTTACATGGTGAGCATTTTTGTGCAAGTCCTAATACGATGCTAATATATTGTAATCTTATATGTTAAGACAAAAACTGATGGCCTTTTAGTCTGCAACTTGTGTTTTTACTTAGCACTCCATCTTGGGCCTCTTTCTAGCTTCTGTATAAACATGTAGTTTTTTAATGCCAACATGATGTATTCTATTGTGTGAATAGTCTATAATTTCAGTGGTCATTCTCTTAAAGACGAATGTTTTTATAATTTTTAAAATTTTTATAATTTTAATAATTTTTATAATTATAAGCTTTATGCTTATAATTTTGTAATTAAACTTGCACCTACATTTTTTATATTTTCATGCTGTTATTTCTGAAGGAAGATTTTTAGAAATGTGATATCTCGGTTATCAGATATGTGTATCTTAACACTAATATATACTGCCAAAAAGCAATTCAGATTTGAATGTCTCCAGTGTTACAGGAGAGACATCTGCGTGCCATCATCAAAACTCATTGGGATTTTCTCTACAATCATTAGGTTCAGTGGCTCCTCATAACCTGCTAGGCTTGAATTTTTCCCTCCTTTGAAAGCCTTTAACAAAAACAGACTTTTTATATGTTTCCAAGAATTAAACTTACATGCATTTGCCAGATGTTACGAAAAGAATAAATCAAGATTTGAGCATCACCTATAATCTCCCTAGTGAATCAAGTCGTCAGAGTTAATTCTTGTTCATTGAGAGTTCAGCTAAAATCTGGATTTTATAAATAGCTAGAGAAGTTGCAAGCCAATTTAGGGACTGTATTTTATAGATTCCTTCCCTTAGGTCCTTAATGTTAGAGGTTGCTATTCCCACATGTTTTAACAGCAATGATGAGCATCATTTTTCTTACACATATCGTCTATGAATCTTATGTCCTGATTCAGTTCTGAAAAAGACATCTTGCTGCCATTTCATGAAAGGTTGTGGCTATATGGAAAGACTCATGTCTATAGATAGTTTTAAGTCGGATTGGGGTATTTTTCTTATAGGAAAGGCTGAGTAACTTCTAATTATCTGGGTCAGAGATTAGAAAATCAGGCTAAACTGTGTCCAACTGCTAAAGTTCCTAAATTTTTGCTAAAGTGCTGTTATCCAATGACAGATTTAGGACAAAATAATTAAAACTTCTAAACTAGGCTAATAAATCTGTGTCATTGAGAAAATGGTAGATTCTCAACAGGCATTCACTTTTAGATCCAGTAATTCTGAATGTATAAGATCATAAAACGTCAGGGTTTTTTGTTTTGTTTTTTTCTTTGAATTTGAAATGTATGGTTTTAATAGCTGCTGATTTAAGAATGAAAAAAAAAAAAAAACATTTTGCATTGGTTTCTACTTTGACCTGGGATCCTTTTGCCCAACTGCTGAGATGGTGAGCTGTAGGGCAGAGAAACCAAAGAACAGGAGTGCTCTCTACAGATAGAGCATGCTGTGACCTGTTTGGAGTAGAAGTGAGAATTAGAACAATCCAAGGAATAACATATGCAAAGCACAGTTGATCTTAGTGTCTTGTCTAGTGTAACTAGCTTCAAAGAAAAGATTTCAGGAAAAGCTTCCTTTAGAACAGTAACCACAAGCATTGGGTCTGCTTCCCAGACACGATTCTTTGTTGTGCTGTGAATTAAGATACAAGTTTTATACACGATTTCAGAAAGTCATTTTGATTTATCTTACATTGGACATTCAGACTCAATTTGTCAGTCTTGATGTGGTAAATCCAGCCTTCCTATTTGGCTGCTATATGTTTTATAGTGGCATGTAAGAATAAACCAGTCAGAATCTTAGCTTGGTGAAGACTTAGAATATGAAGTGTCTGTCTTTAACTCTTTTGAAATAGGACTTTGGATAGTAACATAATGAAAGAATCAGTGTTTCCCAGGCATAGCAGGGAAAAGGTTTTATTTTCTTCCATCTTAGCAATGTCTGAGAAAATAGCTTGGCAATAGAAAGAGAATGCAGCTCCTTTCTTTTGGTATGATAAATCATCTAATCATGGTATACTATCTCCTGATCACACAGGTAGGCCTCTGAACTTGCTCCTACCACCTTTTCTGCATCTGTTTTGGGTTTCTACAAGGTTCACAGGCCTCTTCTTTTTATACATTTAATAATACTAATTTACACCAGTAGCATTAACCATTTATTCTCCTTTTGCATTTTGCTCCTTTGTTCTTCCAGTCCTGCCACTCTCCTGAGCTCTAGCCCTTTCTCTGTTATGCGGGCTCTAAATTTATTGAGTCCCCTCAGTATCACATTTGTCAGTTCCTGTACTAGAATGTGAAATTTCTTTCTGATCCAGTGTTTTCACCTGCTGCACCAGACTGTCTCTCTGGAGAAGAGTGCTACTTTTATTCTCTCGGTCACTCAGGCCAGCTCTGTGCCACCTTTAGTTCTTCCTATTGTCTTCTACCCCTCTCACCAGCCACCTCATCTGTTAAACTCTTTTAATTCTACCTTCAAAATGTCTGCACATATCATTTATATTCTTTCCCTCCCCTCTTCTCTCTGTATTTCATCACCATTCCCATTGCTCTTTTTCTGGATCTGTCTTTGAACAGAATCATCTCTTTCTATGTAATTGGAATATGTTCTAGTCTTGAAAGGCTTGTATTATTGTAATCGTTTCGTAAGTTTACTTAAAATCTATAGTCACTTTTCCTGTATCCTGTGTATCCACTCTATCTGCTACTGCTGAATAATTTGGTAGAGATTCAGCTTGGATCATATCACATGTTCAAAAATTCAATCCCAATGCCTACTAGTAAATTCAGATCCTTTTGCATGTTGTTAGTAATTGCTGTGTTTTAGCTCCAACCAACCAAATTTTTTTATGAATTACTCTGTTCGATAGCCAGAAATGACTCCTTCCCTTTGACCCATGTTCTCCTCCCTTAGCTTTGTTCAACTGTTCTCCTTCCCTCCCCTTCTCCCCCTCATCACTACCACTTTGCCCTCATCTCTTCTACCATATTGGGAATCCTGCCCATTTTTCAAGCCCCAGGTCAGCCCTCCCACAGTCTTCACTGAAACATGCCCTTTCTCTTGGTGCTCCTGTTTTGCTAATGGTCTTTTACATGTTTGACCACAAAGTACGGTTATTTTATTCTTTCTGACTCATGCTGTGCAACAAGTAAAGGATCTTCTAAAATCTCTCTAACTTCAGATTTCTGCAGTTTTGAGTGCAGTGAGGATGGCGTGGGTTTAATTTTATTTCTTGAATCTGAGAGTTCATGCTTTTTGAAAATTCTGAAAAATTCTTAGGCGTCCCATTTGAATGGTGCCTTTCTTGCATTCTTTTAACTTCTGGGACTCCTATTAAGTGTGTGTCAGATCTTCTCATTCTGTCTTCCAGATCACTTGGCTCTCTGATATTTTCCATCTCATTATTTTCTAACTGACCTTCCTGTTAGTGCTTGTGTCCCAGTACTTGCTCTTCATTCAGCTGTGTCTAATCTGTTTTACACTGTCCATTAAGTTGAATTTTAGTGACTCAGTTTTTTTCGTTTTACAAATTGTGTTTAGTGTTTCAAAATCTGCTTGTTCTTTTTCCATAGGTTCCATAGGTTACATGATTTTGAAATTTCCTTTTATATTCTTGATCATTTTAAGTTTACTTTCTGTCAGATAGTTCTTTTATCAAAATTCTTGGATTCTAACAAAGTATTTTTTTGTTGACTCTCTTTTGGTAGATTATTTCCCCTTACATTTAGCAATATTTATTCATCTTTATCAAGGTTTTATCATCAGGGTGATTCCATGAAGTTATATTTCTCAAAAGTGGGGATAAATTTCCTTCTTCTAAATGCCCTAGCTTGGGCTCATTTTTAGATTAATTTCATCTTTAGTGTTTCTAGGACATTCAGGTATTATAATTGAAATTATAATTGAGAACCCCAAGCCCGTGTGATTGCCAGTAAACCAAAGGTTTCAGTTCTGAGGAGGCACTCATTAACCCATTTCCTACTGGCCAGCAGAGAGAGCCTTTTATAGCTGCTCCCTACGCTGGTAGGTGAATTTTTCCTAGCTTGCCTTTACTCCGAGGATGAAGTTTCTACTTTATTTGAGGTTTAGTTCTAGTTTTCCAACTTCCATAAGCCCCTAACCAGAGCCATTAATGTGGGTAGTAAAACTCAGGTCGGAAGCTATTGAAACTTCTTCCCCACCCCAGTCACTCCTTGTAGCCACTGCCAGCTGAATTGCCATTCCTGCAGTGTTCAGTTCCTTCTTTGAACATGGTACCGGGGTTTCCCTTACTTCCTTGTGAGTTTAGTTATACATTGAAAATAACTTGTGGATCACACACGGTGGCGTGTGCCTGTAAACAGCAGCTTATGGAGTCGCAGTGGGGTCTGGGGATCACAGTTCGAGTCCTGCCCAGGGAAACACAGTGAGACCTAGTTCCAAAAAATAGCTGGGCGTGATGGCGTGTGCCTGTAATCCTAGCTACCTGGGAAGCTGAGGCTGGGGATTGCTTGAGTCTGTGGTACCACAGGCAATGTGAGCCTGCAGTTCCACAGGCAAAAATAGCGAGACCTAGTCTCAATAATAATAATGATAATAATTTGTGGCATATTTCATTTTGCATTTTTAGGTCTTTATTGAGAAAATGGTGAGGATATTAAACATTCATCTTTCCTGAACTGGAAGGTCATTAAGATCTCTGAAAAGGCAGATATCTTTTTTTTTTTTTTTTTTTTTTTAATTGAGGCTAGGTCTCGCTATTTTTACCCATGGAATCATAGGCTCATGTTGCCCGGGGTACCACAGACTCAAGCAGTCCCCAACCTCAACTTCCCAGGTAGCTGGGATTACAGGCGCACGCCACCACACACAGCTATTTTTCTGGAACTAGGTCTTGCTACATTGCCCCAAGTGGAACTCGAACCGCTATCCCTGGTCCCCTCCGCAGCTTCCTAGGCTGCCGCTTACAGGCATGCGCCACTGTGCTCGGCCTCTTTTTTTTCTTTTTAAGTCTACGTCTTGCTATGTTGCCTGGGGTAGTCCCTAGCCCATGGACTCAAAGTGATCCCTAGCCTCAGCCTCCCAGATAGCTGAGATTACAAGCACACGCCACCATGCCCAGCTGTTTTTTGAGACTAGGTCTTGCTGTCTTGCCCGGGATAGTTACAAACCTCCAGGCTCAAAGCAATTCCTAGCATCGGCCTCCTTCCCTAGGTTGGGATTAAAGGTGCACGCCACTGTGCTTGGCAGATATCTTTTTTTTTATGTTTTCTAGAACTAATGCAAAATAACTTGGTGTGAAATTTGAAGTGGCTGAAACATATTTCTAACTGCTCTAGACTAGGAAGGAATGCTAGCACTTTTTATAATGCACTTCATGACTTCTTTTTCAGATATAAGCTGTTGCTTCTCCTGCCCATCGCTTGCTGATTTTCATCATTGAAGTACTGTATTACCTTAAATATCAAGTGTGTGTTTTTTCTCTCTTTTGAGCTATTTACATTGTTCTATTTGTTGGTTTTCCCTATTACATTTAGAAACAAACTAGGAATTTTTTTTCCTAGACACTAGGTCTTGCTATGTTGCTCAGGGTAGTCTTGAACCCACAGGCTTAAGTGATCCCTAGCCTCAGCCTCCCAGGTAGCTGGGATTACAGGTGTGCACCACCACACCCGACTTAAACTAGGAATATTTTTGATATGCTCTCTTTATATCTATTTATAACACCCCCACCCTCTTAGCCCTCCCAACTTTCAACTCCATCTTCAAGTCTGTTTTGAAAATCTTTTACTAACCAATATTGTGGACCTCCTTTTGGTCTGTCTATAATATCTGATCCACTCAGAGGCCTTCAAGAAACCTCATAGATACTACCTTTCATGAGGGTCAAGCTGTGAAAAACTCAAATTGTTTGATTTCCCAGCCTCCTTTGCAAATGGTTTTTAGTCATGAAGCTACATGAATCAGACATCTGCCTGCAATTTTGAGTACAGGGTTAGTGAAGCAGATACAAGGAACACCAAAGTCTTCCAGGGCCCACCTAATGGTGTCAGCTGTAGTATGTGTACTGCAGTTGTAACAGTTGTTTCCTTGCCAACCTAGGTCTGTGGTGTGGTTTGCTAACATTGATTGACCTCTGATATTGTGTCGAGTCCTCCTAGATTTTGTGAGTAACCCATACTTTTTTTTATATATATAATAAAACTTAATTTGAGATTGTAGATTCATAATTTGAGAGACTGTAGATTGAAAGATTGTAGCGTCTACTCTGATGGTAATATACGATGTCTCAGCTAGGTTAATACAACATTCAGGACACAGAACACTTTTTACTCCATAGGCTCCCTTATGTTACTTTTATAAACATAGACAATCTGTAATCACTGTTCTACTCTCCATTTCTAAAGTTTTGTCATTTTAAGGATGTTATATAAATGGAAGTGTACAGTATGTTGCTAATATTCCATGATACCGATGTACCATAGCTTATTTCATATTCATCATTTAAGAGCATCACAGCTATTTCTAGTTTAAAATTATAGCACAAATAAAGTGCTATAAATATTTATTTACATCTTTTTATGAGCAGAGTGTATTATTTTTGTGTGAGCCTAAGTTTTCTGTTGCCACTGATAAATTCCCACTGCCTTACATAGCACAAGTATGTCTTATAATTTTGTAGGTCAGGAATTGTTGGAACATGAGTCTCACTGTATTAAAATCACCGCAGGTTCTATGTTCTTTCTGATAGTTGGACTGAGGTCCTTGTTTTCTGTCAGCTGAGAACCATTTTCAGTTTCTCAGGATCATTCATATTCTTTGGTTCATAGGGCACTTTATTTTCAAAACCAGCAACTGCTAGTTGATTGCTTCTCAAGCTGTGAGTTGCTGTTCCTTCTTTCTCATTTCTCTGAGACAGCTTTCTCATTTCTCTGAGATAAGGTTCTCTGCTTATAAAGACTCCCGTGGTTAGATTGGGCTTTGTAAAGATAATCTAGACTGTCCAGAAGCATTGGGTCTGACAGAGGTCCCTTGGTGTGGCCCTGCTACCACGGCTTGGGCCATAGGTAGGGACACTTATAGGCGGAACCTAACCGCACCGCTAGTCGCCGGGAACCTGGAACAAGGGACTGACTGACCAGCTGAGGGAAGCTAGTCTTTGTTCCTTAAATGGTCAGGAATGGAACTGGCACCCCTGCCTGGTAGACTGGGGGAGGGGGCTGGGGTCCTCCTCCGATTCACTCCCACCTCTAACAGACCGTGACAGGAATGAGAAAAACCACCAAGTTGTAGGCCCTGGATGCATTTGACACCTGGGTGAAACCAAAACAGAGAATGATTGGAACAAAGGGACAAAACCAGCTAAAGCAATGACCTCACAGAGCTATACCTGCAGTGACTTAGGGAGCCAGGGAAACAAACCCCTGATCCAGTGATGTGTTTAATACTAGCTGAAGGCTCACCTTCCCCAAAGGGCGAGGAAAGCCACAAACAAGGGGCATGGACCTCATGATAATTGCTAAGCATGTGAGAGGAGAGGAGCTGGACCAATCTCCCACTGGAGTTTGTCTCCAGTAGGGGACCTTTCTACTACAAATGGCTGGGAGTTGGGATCCCAAACCCAGACACTAGAACCATAAAAATTAGAAACAGCAACATGGAATAAGCCGGAACAGAGAAAATAGCCAAGATGAATGAGGAGGCATGAATCCCTGTTAGCGGTTGTTAGCTGAGATTGGATAAGACTTATAATTGTGAAATGAAGAAAACTTTATTTTACTATATTATTTGATTTTAAAAAACACTAAAGACAAAACTTCTTGCTCAACCTTTCTCACAGTCCTACGCCCAGCTCTTTACAATCTCAAAGATCACACAGGTCTGGAGAAAAGGAGACAATCACCTCCACTACATTAAGTGGCACAACAAAGGAGTCAGGGCAGCAGCACAACGCAACTGACAAGAAGTTTCATTCATCATCGGACTAACTACACCTATAAAGATACCCCTGGAAATCTAAACAGCAGGGGCTGTGAAGTCCCAGGAACACAGGTCCCACCCAGGAGAAAGACATTGCACCAGGAAAGGGAAGATACCAGTGGACCAAACACCAACCAGGTGTTTGGTTGTAATGAAAGTCCAACCAGTGACTTGTAATGAAAGGGAGAGTGGGAGCAACTGAAGGGGTTGTGGGGGGAAGGAGAAGAATGATGGGTCATAACTATACAAATATGACTGAGATTATATCAAGAAAATTAAATTTAAAAACTAAATAAAGGTAATCTAGGATATTCTTTCGCATTCAAGGTCCACACATCTACAAAGTCACTTTGCTGTAAGGTAACTAATTCACAGCATCTTAGGGGATAGGATGTGAGCATCGCTGGGGAGGCCATTATTTTTCCTACCACAATTCAATTTTGTTTCTGAGAGGTGTATGCTCTGAGAGGGATGTAAGTACTGGATCATGTAGTAGTTGATGTGTAGTTTTTTTAAGAAACCTCCAGACTTTTGCAGAGGGTCGATACCATTTTACATTTCTACCAACAATGTAAAGGGGATCCAATTTTTCCACATCCTTGTTAACATTTGAGTGTTTTCCTTAAGAACATAGATCTTATATCTCTTTTTTTAATATGTCCTGTCTGTTACCTGTTAAATACTTTCTTTGTTAATGAATGAATAGATGAATAATTTTTATTCATGATATCAATTTTTTAAGTGTCTTTTTTTAAGACTAGGTCTTGCTATTTTTGCCCGTGGAACTGCAGGCTCACGTTGGCCGGGGTACCACGGGCTCAAGCACTCCTCAGCCTCAGCTTCCCAGGTAGCTGGGATTACAGGCATGCGCCACCATACCCAGCTATTTTTTTGGGGACTGGGTTGCCCCCAGTGGGACTTGAACCGCGATCCCTAGCCCCAGCCTCTTTGTAGGCTGAAGCTTACAGGCACGTGCCGCTATGCTCGGCCTAATTTTTTAAGTGTCTTAAGTAAACTTTGACACTTTGATCTATGGAGATTTTATTCCTGTCCTTTCAGTTGTATGTATTTTATTAGTTTTACTCTTTAAAGTTGTGATTTTTGGCATGTGTTCAGTAACTGACCCAGGTAACAGACTGTAAAGTCTATTATATGATTAGAATGATGTTTTATTTCAGTTTTATCATACCATAGTACAAGTATAGACATGTGAAAAAAATCTTGCTCATTTCACAATTTCTGCTATTTCCCTTATTTCAGGTTGACTTGTCCTCTTGTAAAAGTGTTTCTACTGTAGCACGTTTCACAATACACATCCTTGTCAGAGTGAAAAAGCTTTGTTTCCTAGTCAAAGAAGCACATGGTATTCCTTTACCTTTTCCTGCACTTAACTTTGGGTGTTCCTTATGAATAACCCTTTCTGTTGTTTTCTCCCACTTAGCATAAATATCAGGCTAAAAAGTATCTGACATGACCATTACCATGACTGATTGGTGACCAGTGATAAAGTTGCTGTGGAACTTTTTGAGTAATTTTTTATTAATGAGCACTTTAATGGGGTTTCCCCATTCCCTTGCAACTAAATCGACAAGACTGCTCTTTTTTTTTCAATAAGATTTCTCTTGAACATTAGAAGTTTTTCTGTATCTCTCAAATTTGGTTTTTCCCTCTCACCTTTTTGCTTTTTGTTGTTTCTGTTATTTCAACTAGATATCTTATTAGTTGGACATTCACTAAAATAGAAAGAGGTGAGATAAAAATAAAGCAAGATTTCAGAGAGATATGAATATACTTTGAGTCCTGGTTAGTATTCCTTCATCTCATTTTGAATGGCTACGGGGAAAAATCTAGAGAAAAATAGGTTGAAGCGCTTCATGTAGACTCATGTCAATATAGTAGAAGAATAATGGAGAGCATTTTAGCAATAATTTTCCATATCCAAGTGTCATTTTTCTCAGCTTCATCTAACTTGAAGATATTTCACAGGGTCTGTTAAATACTGCTTTTTAGTTCCCTGTAGTGACCACAGAAGCCTCTGGTGTTCAGTGAGTTTTGACAACTGTGTTATATCTGTTTAGCTGCCACTTAGAAGGTGTACTGTGATTTTATGACCCCAGAAAGTTCCCTTTCCAGTATCCATTTTTCTTCCCCTATCCTCTCACATCCTCTGCCTCAGATAGCCATTCATTTTTATTATGATAGATTTGCTTTGCCTATTCTGGAACCTCATGAGAATCAAGTTGTATTTTGTGTAACTTTTTTGTGCCTGGCTTATTTTACTCAGCATTGTGTTTTTTAGACTCATCCTTCTAGCTGTGTCTCACAGTGTAGTTTCTTCTTTTTTTCCCCCATTATATCAGTGTATACAAGTTTACGCACCCTATTGATGGACATTTGAGTTGTTCACAAATCTTTTAAAATAGATTTGTTTTTATTTCTCTTGGTGGGATTGGTAGGTCATAGGATAGGTATGTTTAATGTTATAACAAGCTGGGAAACAGTTCTCTAGAATGATAATACCATTTTATATTTTTGCCAGCAGTGTGTGAAGGTTCCACTTGATCCATAGTCTTACCGACCTTTGGTCTTATCAATTTTTAATTTTTATTTTCATGGGTGTTAATGTTACTGCCTTTAATTTGCATCCTTCTGAGGACTAATGATGATGACATCTTTTCGTGTACTTACTGGCCATTTGTATTTCTTTTGTGAAGTTTCTCTCCTTAGTGTCATTTTTCTGTTGGGTTGTTCATCAGTCATTTGTTGATTTATGGGAGTACTTTGTATATCCTCTGTTTTTGGTGCTTTGTCAAATAGAAATATTACTGAGAATTTTTCCCAATCTGTATCTTACCTACTCACTTTTTTTGTGATGTTCTGATGAGCAGAATTTTAAATTTTGATTAAAGAAATCAGTTTATCTTTTTTTTTTTTCCATCTATACTGCTTTTTGTGCCCCTAAGAAAATTTGCCTATCCTGAGATTAGAGAGATTTCTCCCGTGGGGTTTTTTTTTTTTTAATATCTCATGGTTCTAGCTTTTATGTTTAGGGACGTATCTTGAATTAATTTTTACTTATGGATAGTCACTTTTATTTATCTTTTAAAATATAAGACATACACTAGATCTTGAAGACTTGAAAATATGCAAATGTTCAGTAATTTAAATAACAGTTTTGTTATTGAAGTGATAACATTTTTAATAGACTAAATAGAACAAACTGTTAAATAAATACTACCTTGAGGCCTTGAGGCCAGGAGAGTGACACATGCCTGTAAGCGAAAGCCTAGAAAGCCACACTGGGTACCAGGGATCGCAGTTTGATTCCCACTCAGGGCAATGTAGCAAGACCTAGTTCCAAAAAAAATAACTGGGCGTGGTGGCGTGTGCCTGGGAAGCTGAGGCTCGGGATTGCTTGAGTCTGTGGTACCCCAGGCAACGAGAGCCTGCAGTTCTATGGGCAAAAATAGCGAGACCTAGTCTCAAAAAAAAACAAACAAAAAAAAACCTTTACATTTTTAAAAATCTTTACTATAAAACTTCACATATATGACTTCCAGTTGGTCTTCCCATTATGTTTCAGTGCAATAATGTATTCACTAATTTCATATTAGTGTATATAGATTTACCTAGTATTCTTATTAATGGCTGCAATAGTGTTCTGTTTTGAATTATTTATAAAACTACTCTCTATAGGGACACTCTGAGTATTTACCCTTTTGCTTTCTGATAAATGTTTGTAGAGATTATTTCATATGAAAGGATATAAAACTCTAGAGTTTCAAATAGAAATGGTTATCACATCTAGAAATAGTCTATGAAGACTTAAAAGAACTCAGTACCATTCTGGGTTCTTAGGTAAGTAATCTGAACAATATCAGATAGGTTAACAAAGGAAAAACAACCATTTTAACAACATAAAAGGAGAACTTGTAAATTATAAGGAATACTAGTTGGGACTAAGAATTTTTATCTATCCAGCATTTTGGGATTTGGGACTTCATCCTTAGTGGGAGTAAAGGTGAGATTTTTAGATAGTGAGAAGTGTTTACTGATAAACTGGGTGGTACTGCATTCCTTCCCAGCTGCATTCTTCTAGGTCATAAAAGGAGGGGAAAGGAATTGTTTCTTCAGTTAGATAAAAGGGTCAGAAATTTAAAACATAATGATTTCTTCAGCCTGTTAAGAAAGGGTTAGGTTAGACCAAAGACTTTTCCTAGCCTGAAGGACTGCTAGTGCACTCAGTTCTTACTGTAATTTGCATTCATTGTGTAAATGATGGTTGTAGACCTCCCAAAGCTCAAAGGACCCTGCAAGACTTCTGGTTCCCATCCCATGAAGACAAGGCCTACTTTGGGTTTGTCTGACTCTTTTTGGGGAGACTGAACATGTGAGTGAATTGTGTAGGAAAAGTCAAGTCTTATGAAGGACAGAGGAGCTTCATAACTAGTGTCAGAACCGGGGAAGAAGTTGAGTGTGCTGTATTTCATCTGTTGGTGTTGGAACAGCCTTTTTCTTGGTTCATATCACTTATACTCTGAGTTTAGGCAGGATAGTGACACAAAGTTAAAATACTGGTGTTATGTATCTTAGCTTAGGGGTATTTGTAATTCCACTTGTGAAAATGCTTTTGAAAGACTTTGCTCTTCTCTGAATAATTTCCCTTTTTCTGAGAGGAAAACAACCTTCTAATATTTATAAAACAGTATATATCACCAGTCATTTTATGTTGTTACAAGAGAATGCTTACTTTGTAAGCATTAACAAGAATGAAGGAGATAAGATGATTTAAATATCCTTTGGTTAATTTAACATCTGTTTGTGAGTATTGAAATGGGTCATGTTATTTCCATAAATGTGGCCTGGGAAATGTGCCTTCTTTTCAATTAGCACATGTAACTGATAAATCCAGAAGTAGAAGTAGCTTTTAGAGAAAGGAAGGAAGTGAACAGATGGGAGCAGCTGCTCTGGCAGAGGTGTGTCAAGCAAATCACCATTTTATCTCTGAGCCAGACTTGTTTCCAGTTCCTAAACCGGAATTAAGTCTGATCTGATTCCATGCCTGGGTAATTCTTTAAAACAGCTAGATCATTCTTTTTTTTTCTTTATCTTATGGTTGGTAAAATGAATTTCCCTTTCCAATTAGTATTTTGCTTTTAGAACTTTGAAACTAAAATGTTTCCTTGCTGAGGCTTTTATTTACCCTTGCTGACACATGTGTTTTGGTTGATGGAGGAGTCAAAGTGGCATTCAGAAGGGAGGGTATGTTTTCTTTTAAATAAGGAGGGCTGGTGCAGGGAGAAAAAGTTAATACTTGACTATGTTAAAGAATGATTTCACTGCCCTCTTTGTAGTGGGAAACAGTCTGAAGCAGAAGGTTCATATGCTAGTAGTAATTGAGTTGAGCTATTATATATTGTTTACAAATTTTTTATATATGAATTGTATATGATTCGCATTTTTAAAACTCTTAACCCACTGCTTAACTCATTCTTATGTGAACTAGGCTGATATATGTAACTTGAAAAATAAAATTTATCTTGAGGCTAGCTAAAAAAATACAAGTACGGTTTTCTGTTTTTTGAGACTAGGTCTCGCTATTTTTTTGCCCATGGAACCACAGGCTCACATTGCCCAGGGTACCACGGACTCAAGCGGTCCCCAGCCTCAGCTTCCCAGGTAGTTGGGATTATAGGCGCTTACACCATGCCCAGCTATTTTTTTGGAACTAGGTCTTGCTACATTGCCCTGAGCGGGACTTGAACCACGATCCACAGTTGCAGCCTCGGCTTCCTAGTCTGCTGCTTACAGGCATGCGCCACCATGCTCGGCTGTTTTATTTTTCTTCTGTGAAACACAACCTGGAAGAAAAAGTTGAATACACTTTTTAAGTAGTTAAGAAGTAGTTTGACTTATAGATCTCAAAGCCAGGAGTGAGGGAAAACTAGAATACCTATCTTGGATTTCCTATTGATTCTTTCGTGAAAAAAATTTGTTTATTTTTTATTTCCAGTTCTAGAATCATTTTTGCAGACAACTATAATGATTCCTTAGACAACTGGGAAGTCCCCTGATCTGAATAAGTTGACATTTTATTGAGACTAGTCAGCACTCCTGGGTGTCAGGTGTTCCTGCTGCTTGATGTTTTTTTTTTTTTTTTTTTTTTTTTTTTTTTTTTTTTTTGAGACTAGGTCTCGCTATTTTTGCCCATGGAACAGCAGGCTCTCGTTGCCCGGGGTACCACAGACTCAGGCAATCCCCAGCCTCAGCTTCCCAGGTAGCTGGGATTACAGGTGCGCACCACCACGCCCAGCTATTTTTTTGGAACTAGGTCTTGCTACAGACCCCAGGCGGAACTCGAACCGTGATCCCAGCCCTGGCTGCTTCATAGGCTGAAGCTTAACAGGTATGAGCCATTGTGCCTGGCCCTGCTTGATGTTGAATTATTTGTACACAGGTAGGAAAACCTTACATCTGAATTTTCTACCACTGGATTTCTAGTGTTAATTTTTACTTGTTACTTATTTATGGATTCCTATCAAACTCAATACCCTTTATATGGCTATTATTTTGGGCTTCCTGTATTTTACAATAGCGGGAAAAGAGTCCTGTCACAGACTTTTTTTGATGATTTCTTCTTTGGAAGTAGAGCATAGTTATATACTTTTGACTTGTATAGTCCTACTTAGTTTAAGCCCTGGTTTTGCACAGTTCTTTCAGCTTTAAAATGGAGATTATAATTTTTACCTCATAGAACTATCTGATACCAAAATAGTGTCGTGATACAGTTTCTGTCACAGAAAAACTCAATAAAAATTAGTTCTGGTTTTCTTAGTTTTTGTTTTTTGAAACTAGGTCTTGCTATTTTTGCCCGTGGAACCGCAGGCTCCCATTGCCCGTGGTACCACGGACTCAAGCAATCCCCAGCCTCAGCTTCCCAGGTAACTGGGATTACAGGCATGCGCCACCACGCCCAGCTATTTTTTGGGACGAGGTCTTGCTGTGTTGCCCCGATCAGGACTTGAACTGTGATCCCTAGCCCCAGCCGCTTCTTAGGCTGAAGCTTACAGGCACGAGCTACCATGCCCAGCTTTACTTTCTCCTCTTCTTAAATAATAACAAGGTTAATGATCTTGCTTGCTAGTTAGTATTTGGACTAGAAAATTCTAAAATGGTTGAAAAAATAGGAAACAGTGCTAACAAATAAATGAAACCTTAAACCAATTAAAAATCTGTAATAGGTCTGAAGTAATTTCATCCTTTTCCTATTAAATGAAAACTCTTGAATGTTCTGTCTGAAATTTCACTACTTTGCTTTGTTCAGTGCTCATCCTATGGATAATGAAACCTCTAAAAGGAACTAATCAGAAATGGATGTTCCTTCCGTAACTGTTAGATTGTCATAATGTTTTCATGTATCAACATATGTAAAACCTGAAAAGAACCTGAAGTAACAGAATAAGAACATCTGATACAGAAGATTCTTAATTATAGCACTTAAAGATTGAGATAAGTTTTTTTAGAAGTTGATTTAAATTTATAGAAGTTTTGCTTAAGTTTCTTATTTTGCTTTAATAACACTTTTAATGTCCACTGTTTCATTTACTTAGGATATTATTGATAGATGTTTTATCTTGTGTGTGTGTGTTTAGAGAGATACAATTAATGAAATTGTGTATATTATTATGATACTACCTAAAAAGTTTTCATTTGTAGTGTGTCCTGAGAGTCTGGAGACATTTGCAGTCTGTTTTGTTTATTGTGGACTAAATAGGCTCTACCCTACCCAGCCATGAGTCTGAATATATAGAGTAGTTCATGTAAGAACCCTACTTCTAACTGGAGTTTCACCTAGCAATATGTGTCTTAATTACTTTTATTAAACACTAGTTATTATTCCCTAAATTAACAAAATTTCAAATTTCACCTAATGAAATCCGACTCATTTACCTTTAAGAACTGTCCAAAGAAAGAACTTCGTTTACTTTTGAGTAATTTGTGCTTATATGCATTATGTTTACATTTCTGACCTGCCTATTTAACTAAACTTTTTTTTTGATATATTTTTATTTATCTCAGGGGAGGGAGAACTTGGTGCCTGGAAGATGTAGAAGGGATTTTTATTTTTAAATACCACTTGAATTTTGTGCTTTGTATAGGATTACCATTTTTAAAGGTGCATTACTAAATAGAGCCCTCTTCCTCCTAGCGGAAAGGTTTAGATTAGTAATAGATTTTTCAATTAATTAATTAAAATTTTTTTAAAGAGACTAGGTCTTACTCTGTTGCCCGGGGTTATAGCGAACCCCCAGACTCAAGTGATCCCTAGCCTTAGCCACCCAGGTAGCTGGGATAACAGGCTACATGCCACCACATCTAATTTTTTTAAGTTATCATATTTTAATTACATATTCAAAGAAGAACAGGGACCTCAGAGTTTTAGTCCTGAATTCTAGTCCTGTCATCATCTCTCATTACCCTATTTCTTTTTGTAGCATTTACCTTGACTTATAATTACTTGGTTTTCTGTGAATGTTTGTTTATTCACTACTCTTCTCTCCCATAGACTGTCAACAACCTGAGGGCAGTCTATTCACTCTTCTCAACCTGGTATTTTTTCTATAGTAGTCTATCACTAAATATTTACTAAATGAATAAATGAGAATCTTTGGGAAACTGATATTAATTTCCCATTTGTCAGTACTGAGCAGTTCTGGACAATTGCCAGAAGTCAGATATCCTTCCCAAACACCATTTTTCTGTGAGTTATATAAGCTTCCTGTATTTGTTCTAATTTCTTATAGATTGAGTACTAGGTGGGCAGTAAGTATATTCAGAAGCAATTTTAGGAGGTTTCACAAGAGGGGGCCACAAAATGGTTCTTTTTGCTCAGACTTTCATACATGAGGTCTTGTTGCTATTTTTAAAGATTTCCTTTTGATTCTTTTAATTTGTTATGTTTTTCTCAAAATAAACATTTAAAACAGACCTCATTTGGAGTTGTGTCAGATCTGATGACAAGGCCAGAATACAGGGCATTACACCAAACACTTCCTTGTGCCTAGATGAAATTGATCTAATGCTTACGTCTTTCAGTTTTCTCCACACACCATTGAATGCTGAGAGGCAAGTAACTGGATTTCAGAGCCAGCAGTTTGCTTTTACACTATCAGACCCTCACTGCTACAGGACCTGCTGCTTCTCTAGTAGGAGCTCTTGCTGCAGCCATTGAGGTCTACCCAACCGCCTCCACCCTTACCTTCTTTGTTTGTAATATTGTTTACAGAAAGAATTAGCTGCTATTCTATACAAAACAACTCTGAGAACAGAACATTTGTAGTTATTAGTAAGAGAACCCACCGTGAACATGAATTCTAGTCTTATAGTAAAGTAATTATTTTCCTTCTTATAAACAGAACTTTCATGCAGGTATTCTCATGTGTGTAGAAAAGAACCCAGCTCTCTTCTGGAAGGTAACTAGGTGCACAGCTTGTGCTGTATGTTGAGATTGACTTCATTCTCATGACATCATGTTTTTGTTGCTATGTGGTTTTAGTTTTTTTTCTTTTTTGGTAGTTAAATTGAACATATATTCCTTTTTTTTTTTTGAGACTAAGTCTCGCTATTTTTGATTTTTGCCCATGGAACTGCAGGCTTCCATTGCCCGGGGTACCAAAGACTCAAGCAATCCCCAGCCTCAGTTTCCCAGGTAGCTGGGATTACAGGCGCACGCCACCATGCCCAGCTGTATTTTGGGAGTAGGTCTTGCTGTGCTGCCCAGAGTGGGACTCAAACCATGATCCCTAGCCCCAGCTGCTTCATAGGCTGAAGCTTACAGGCACGAGCCACCATGCCCGGCTTGAACATATATTCCGAACCAAAAATCAGTACACCTATTCAGACTTTTTGTTTTGTTGATGATGATATATTTACCAGAAAGATCTTAAAGTAGTAAATCATACATGGTTATATATTTAGAAGTATAATGAAAGGATGAAATGGTTCAGAAAAATTCAGAAAATGGGGTGGTTTTGCTTATAAGGAAAATAGGAGTTTAGCTCTTCAAAAGAAAAACATCATATATATATATAGATTCCTGGTTCCCTGATCTGTCAGCACCATATTGGATATATCAGCACTCAGAGCTGGACCTTGCCATCTCCTTGCTAGCCAAAGTCTGGTGCTGCTCCTTATAGTAGAGGCACAGTCATTGATTTTTGGTGTGACCATTTCTGCTTTGACGCTCACATAGAAATAGAAGGTAAAAGTCACCTGGAGTGTCCCTATATGACTGTTGTCACCAAATTTGTGTAGCTCATATGCCGTAGGAACCAGCAGTGTTTGATGGCAGCACTAGTGCTTCTAGGAAAAAATAACTTCATTGAATACTTTTTTTATCTGAGTTTCTACATCTTATATAAGTAGCTTCCTGTAGGTATAGTTAGGAGTTATTGGTAAAGAAAGGCTCCTGTCATGTTTTCTTAGACCATGCTTTCAGCCTGTGCCATACCTGTGCACTTTGGGATAGAAGAAGGAAGGGAGCAAAGAAGTAACAAAAGTTCTGAAAACAAATACAAGGAAACTAGGGGAACCAAAGAGGAAACAGACACTGAGAATTTCAGAAAGCCAGACAAATAGAGAACATGTCTGTGTGTTCAGAGTTATTTTCTACAGTATATTTACAGATAGTACAGGTGCCTTGGCAGTTCTGTTGTGTAAAGTTTTTTCATTCCTGAGCTTTTCAAGTCATTGTTCATTTCTAAATATTTGTAATGTCTGACTGAACATTCTCTTTTGAGATGAGATTTATAATTTTTGCTTGAACTTTTTGTCCCTAAGCAACAAACTCTGCAACACTGACAGTATCATTCTGGGAGGTATTTATAGGGACCTGAACCTGTGATTGTGTTTTTCAATTTTTTTTCTTACATCATTATAGTCCCCATAGTTTTCCCACCACCATATCACCCATGAACTATCACCATTGAAAAACAGGATTTGACCTGTGAAAGTTTACCTTCTTGGCAATGGATGGGCTGATGTGTACAGGGTGTTTTTAAAAAAGAAGGTCATCACCTGTGAGACAGTGGAACCAGTCTGCTTTGTTACACTGATTTCCATATGAGCAGCAGCTAGAAAACTTTGTAAATAGTAGGCACTCAATAAATATTGAATTAATGAATAGTTATAAGAAGGGAATTGGGGAGTAAATGACTTATTTGGAAGGATAGAAAAATATTCAAGAAATTGGGTGATACACTAGAGAGGTTGTGAAAGTTGACTGCTATTTCTTGCTGTTGCTTATCCAAAAAGTCTTATTTGTAGCTATATAACATCTTATAATATTTCCGTTGGCTGTTCCCTGTTGATGCTCTGGTTTATTAACGCAGTAGCTTTAGTGTATTCATACTGTTTTATTAAATTTCATTATGTGAATATGCTACAATTTTTATGTTTTCCTTTATTATGGTTTTTTTTTGTATTAGAAAAAAAATTGTTGCTTGTGCAGTAGTAAATATTTCCTTGTGCATATATGTAAGGGTTTCTCCATGTCACTTTTTGAGAAGTGTTGTTTTTTATTTATTTTATTTTATTTTTTGTTTTTCTTCCTGCCTGCAGACATCTGTATTCCTATACACAGACAAAGACCCTTTCTAATCAGTAGCTACCCCCTTCCATCAATACCTGGGTCTCTTTACCCAACTCCACCAGGACGTTTACACAGAGATCTGTGCCAGTCTTGGACACTTCTCAAGTGTCTATACAAGGGGTGGCTCCTTCCTCACTGCCCACCTCTCCACCAGATTCTCCACAAGAATCCTCCGTAGTGTCAGTACCAGTGTCTTCCCTGTCTTCAGTACCCAGCTCCCTCCTGGATTCCTTGCAAGGACCTTCTACAGCCTCTACCTCGCGATTCTGAGAAGTGTTTTTAACCATAATCCCATAGTGAAAAATATGTTTCCATCATGACCACAGTATGCAAATATATACTATTACATGATGTAGCATGCACATAAATACATACAGTGGAACAAGTATTTTGCTAGCATGTAATAAGACTAGATGCAATGCTTATGTGTAATAAGAAAAAAGAAAATACTGGTGTTATGACCCACTAATTTGATTTATCATCCATTAGATTATCAGCAGTTTGAAAAACTGCTCAAAGAATATATTTGCTGAAGCCACCGTAAGTTTAAATGTTATTCTAGGAAGATTATGTCAATTTGTTCTCCAGAGTGGTAAAAGCAGTCTAGTAGTAGCAAGTGTACCAGTCCTTGTTATTGTCAGACTTCAGTATTGCCATCTCCTGGGTATGAAATGGTATGGCTTATAGTTTTAATTTGCATTTCTCCATTACTGATCAGATTATCTGGTTTTGTCTATTAGAGCATTTTGTGTTCTTGTAAATATAAAATTCTAACCTTTCTAATATCTTCAGGTCTTTCTTTGAAATTCTGATGAATTGTTGACCTACGTCCTAGGAAAAGTGTATATATAAGCATGTATATAAAATGGACATCCACTTCGGAAGTACCCAGAGACTTCCTAAAAAAAAAAGAGATGGCTGATTTTCTTTGTGCTTTCTAAGTCATTTACTGCGCTGGGTTGAGACTTAACTCCCTCTTCTACACCAAACCCTCTCCCTACTTCCTAAAACTAGAAAGTTTAGTATGACTTGCAGCTTTGTGTTGGTGGCAAGTCTGGGTTAATGTCCGTCATAGAATGTTGTATGTGTAGACAAATATATGTTAAAGTGACAGAGCAGAGATTATGTATTCAAAGGGGCCTACTCCCACCTCACCTCCAAATGAAGCCAAAAGCAACTAATAAAAGAGACTCAGAATATGCAAAAGAAGACAGTGTGTAGAATATGTCCTTTCCCTATATAAGAGATAATATCAAGCCAGTTTTTTTATTTGAATCTTAACAGAGAAGATAATCTAGTAACCTTGAGCCTGGGTGATACTTTTGTAACTGAAAAGTTACATGGACATAATTTGTTCATGTTACTAGTATAGTTAATATGTGGGTGTAATTCCTCCTATGTAAACTGATATTAAAAGAAAAAATGTTTATGGTTTATTAATAACACGGAAATTTTTCAGCTCTGTTTCCCCATAAGGCTTCTTTCATTTATCTAATGCTGTGACTTAGAATTTATCCCACTACTTTGACTTCAGGGGACTTTATTCAACCGTTTCACTCAACACCCAGGAAGGAGTTCAGACTAAATGTGATACCTGTCTTTCGTGACAACTACAATTCCTTGCTACCTTCCACATCAGTGTCTTCATGACTGAAATAAAACTAAATTTAGTATAAAGACCCCTTCTGAAATGTCCTTCCAGAATCATCTTGTTTGATGTGGTAAGAGGTGTATGTGGCAAGTGACCAAGCTCTGTTGGGAGATCATTGTTTAAAAAAATGTCGAAAGTAAACACAATTAGCCATGTTGAAAGTATTTGTTTCTTAGCCAATCTCAAACTTCCTTGCAGAGTATTAACAGTGCAAATGTAAGGTTTGGTAGTACTGTAAACAGGACAGTGAAAACATCTGATGGTATGTAGGAAAACATTGACTCTCTTGGTTTAAGTAAGACAGTCCAGCATATCCCCAGAGCCAAAGGTTATTATACTTTTGGTCTAAAGTCAAACCCATTTTTTTTTTTTCAGTCTTCCTAGTATGACCCCACATATGTTTAGGGCTGTAATCCCTCTAGAAGATCACAAGAGAATTTGATAGAAAGTGAGCCCTTGTGTTAGTGCTGAATGGAGGTGATGATGGTAAGGAAACTTATAGCCTGGAGTTGCAGGAAAGATCTGCTAAAATGGCTTGGCAGGGCTTGGAATTTGGTAGTTTTGTCTTAGTTTTTTTGCACTTCATGAACCTTTGGGACAAAAAGTCAATGCACAGACTTAAAATTCAACACTTACTCCACTTCACAGTATATCAACCTCTCCAAAGCTTTGCTATTTTGGAGCCAGTAGTGTGAATTATTCCCTGTTAATAAGAATCTGCATTTTTCACCTCCCCTATTAGAGAAAAGAAAGTTGTGTGCACACTAACTGTCATCAGCAATTTTCAGATTGTTTGCTCTCAAGACCTCTTTGCACATTTTAAAATTATTTTGTGAGTTACAGCTTTCATTAATGTATAAAATATTAAAACTGAGAAGAATTAAAATATTAATTCATTTTCAGATAATAAGCTGATTATGTTAACAATATAAATAACAATATTTTCCTCCAAATTTAGCAAAGTAGCCTTGTGATTTTTATCTCTATCATCTACTAGCTTAATGTAGAAAACATTTTCCAAAAAAAAAAAAATTAGTGAGGAAGAGTTACTGACTTTTATCTCTTTATGTGACTTCATAACACTTAGCTGAACTTCAGGTTTGCTTCTCTACTCAGCCTGCTTTGATGTATTGTTCTGGGGGAATTAATGAAAAAATTGAAGCTCATAAAGATATGTAGCTGGAGAAGTGTTAGTGTGCAGAATGAGGGGCACACCAGGACTGCCAAAAAGATTTATACCTCCTCTAAAAAGATTCTGCCATCCACCACATAAAGAACTTTTTTAATATGCTAGTCTGCATGGAGAGAAGGTAATAGTTTCTCAATGAAACACCCAAAGTTACCTATCGGTGAATAGCCAAATATGGTTGGCCCAAAGGGAGAATGCTACGGTCTGAAAACATGCCACCTTCTTGCAGGGAATCATAGGAAAGAGACAGAGGGGCCACCACCGCCAGTTTGGGATGAAAGGAGTAAAATCAAAATACAAATATAGGTAACATCTGCCTTCATTAAGTCCCACATAGGCCTCTTACACACAGCTCTTCCTAGTATCTCTACATGCCTCCTTCCATGTCCCCCAAGTCTCTGGTGTAAGTCAAGCCCAAAAAGTAAACATACCCTCCTTCATATGCCTGCTCCAAGTCTCCTCCAAGTTCTCTTCTTGTACCTCAATTTCATCCTTCATTAGGTGAGGCAGGAAACATGGAACCTCCCCTTTTATGGAAATTATACTCTGTAATAAAAGGAAGGCATATTTAATAGCTATTCTGATAATTTTGGATATCATTGTAGATACTATACAGAAATGTAAATGGTAACAGTTTCTTGAAGTTTCATTGCAGTGGAACTTCATAGGCTTTCAATAGACGTTTTACTTTAAAATCTTTACACATATCCTTTTCACTCATACTTTGATTTTTTTTTCCAAAATACATGATTTGTAACACCATACGTTAGTAATTTGAAAACTACTAGCTCACTGAGTTATATGGCCCTTTTGATGTTGCCTGATTTCATTATATGGTAGCAAGAAAGTCACATTCATTAATATCACCACCAACCTCTTCAGAAAGTCTCTGGGAAGCTGTCCAGCTCATGGTGGTGAGTACACGTTTTCCAAAATTCTAACGCTCAAAATTTATTATTGGCAGCAAATACTGTTGGTTGTTCTCCTTAAAGTGACAGACTTACTTCGTTCAATTTTGAGAAATGAGAAAATGTCTGCCAAGTTCCCAAATATGAATAACCATACTTTATCTGGAAAAAGCAGATATTTTAGCTTGCAATTCTGCTACACAAGAATTTTTCCTGGAGACCACCATTCTTGGCAGAGGTACTTTATGCTTCTCATTTCATAAGATAGAATATTAGAAAGATATTTATTCAAGAATCAAGATTTAATAAATTAGTAACCTTATTAAATAAAATTGTATTTATTTTATATAAATGCAATTATGAATCTTATTTATATTTGTTACGGCTTTGTTCTTATTTTAGAAAAACAAAGTTCTTATTTTAGACTAATTTTACGTTGAATAGTCTGAGTAGACTTGTTTCAGAGAAGTTGCTAAATGGTAGAATTCCCATGTACCTTTCACCCATTATCCCCTAATATTAACATCCTACATGGCCATAGAACTTTTGTTAAAATTGAGAGATTAATGGTAGAAGAAGACCATTAACTATCTAGATTGTATTTGAATTTTCCCAGTTTCCACTTTCTGTTCCAGGATCTGGATTGGATCCAGAATATCCTGTTGGATTTATAAAAGCAGCAATTTTTAAGGCAGCACTTTCCCTACCACACTTAAGAAACAAAATAAATTTTAGATTTAGAAAAGAGTTGCAAAGATAGAACAGAAGTGTGTACCCTTTGCCAGTCTTCCTCTAATATGAACATCTTGCATAAACACAGTGATTTAGGCCAGGCACGGTGGCTCGTGCCTGTAAGCTTCAGCCTATGAAGCAGCCGGGGCTAGGGATTGTGGTTCGAGTCCCTCCTGGGGCCCGTAGTAAGACTTAGTTCCAAAAAAAAATAGCTGGGCGTGGTGGCGCACACCTGTAATCCCAGCTACTTGTGAAGCTGAGGCTGGGGATTGCTTTTGTCTGTGGTATCCCGGACAACGAGAGCCTGCGGCTCCACGGGCAAAAATAGCAAGACCTAGTCTCAAAAAAAAAACCAAAAAACTAAACAGTGATTTGTTCAACTTAATAGATCAGTAGGGCTACCATGTTTTTGAACCATCACAGGGATACTCCCTTGAAGATAGGTCTTGACTTTTTCAAACCTTCTTGTCTGTGAGCCATCCACTCATATGACTTCAAACTTTGTGTTGGGCCATAATACTTCATATCCCACCTTGCCATGACTTCTGAGTCATTCTCTCCCTGTGTCTCAACTTGCTTCTCTACAAATGGGTGACTGTAGTACATTTCACAAATTTCTGGACACTTCACAAATTGCTGCTTTGTTCTTAAGTGAAACTGGTTTCCTTTCTCCCTCCTTCCTTTCTTCATCACACAAGAGGTGTGCTAAGGACAGAAGAAAAGGGTCTCTCTTCAAAGGACTCAAATCCTAGTGAAATAGAAATTTCCCTACCTCTGACTCTGAAACAAATTACTCTTACTTGTTGACCTGAAGTAGTCATATATAGCCTTTCTGGAGAATGTGATTCTCTAGAAAGAGTTGTTTAATTGTATATATCATTTAATTGTTTAATTAATTGTTTAATTGTTGATCAGCTCTTTGAGGATCAACATAGTTTACTGCAGGGCTATTGTATAGGAGTGGACCTTGAAGGCAGGCTGTTTACTATTTTTTTGTGGGCCAGTCTCTCCTTTCACCAACTCTTCCAGATGTTCTGTGCGCCTTCAGGTCATGGTAGCAGTATGATTTGGTGCTCTAGTTCTTCAGTACAGCTCTGGAAAGAATGGTTAACACTCACTATGCTTAATGTGTATCATCTCTAGTACTAGGAATAGTTTTGTCTCTTAACGAAACTGCTGTAGAGAGTTTTGTTAATTTGCCCAGAGTAATGAGTCAACCCAATCATTTGAGTTAATCTGACTCCTGAGTTTCCACTACATCATGATAGTTTCTAGCAGGTGTAATCTGGAGAGCAATGGTACAAGCAAGAGATCTAGTAGGTTATCTGCAGTATAATAAAACTGGTCATGGTTATCATAGTTGCCTTGTGAAGAAAATCTCTAAAGCTCTATGGGACTTGAAAAAGATTTGATTTGATTACCAATGTCTGCTGTGGTTGTGAGAGAAGGGACTATTGCAAGATGTCTGCTAGTTCCCCTCTAGGCATTAGTTTTTCTTTTGGACATTTGCTTCATTGGTTTGTAAATGGAGGACTTTCAGTTTTTCTAAACCTTAAAGAGTCTTTGAAAAACACAAATTACATAAAGGTTTAATCTTTAATCCACATTTTTAACTTTTGCATATTTCAAGTTAACCTTTTTAACTATTACAGGTAAAAAAATTTTTTTTGATATCGTTACCATGTAAATACCTGTTTCATTGGAGACATGATTGGTATAATTAAGATTTTTAAAATGGATTTTAATTACAGCTTTTGTGGAAATTGATCTTTTAAACAAAAAGTAATTGTAGTAAAGGGTATAGGTAATCAACTTCTTTCATAAATAGTCTCTATTGTTCCCAGAAAGAGTAAAACCGAAATTCAATAAAGTGAATAAAAGTTTAAAACTAAAAATGGAGTTTAAGAACTTTGTTTGTAAGGGCTTTTTATTTTATTTTACTTTACTTATTTATTTTTTTGAGACTAGGTCTCGCTATTTTTGCGCATGGAACCTTAGGCTCACGTTGCCCGGGGTACCACGAACTCAAGCGATCCCCAGCCTCAGCTTCCCAGGTAGCTGGGATTACAGGTGCCCATCACCACACACAGCTATTTTTTGGGGGAGGACTAGGTCTTGCTTTGTTGCCCCAGGCAGGTCTCCAACCATGATCCCCAGTCCCAGCTGTGACTCTATAGACTGTCCCTTATAAGCATGCCCACTCACTGTGCCCAGCCTGTAAGGACTTTTTAATTTTCATGATTTCTCCAATAGCACAGTCCATTTATTTCTCTTTTTTAACCTAGCTTTAATAATGAACCATTAGAGCCATACCCTGTGTATACTTGTATCTAACTCCTCCTTATTTCAAAGCAAAAACATGGTTTCACATATAAGTATTATATATTCCACTAAATATTTACCCCTAATTATTTTGTTGTGTGTCTTTTCTTTTTAAACATAATTACAATACCTATCACACCTGGAAAAAAATTGTCTTCATGCTGTTACCAAATATCCAGTTGCTTTTTAAATAACCAGCCTGTCTAGTATGTTTCAAGTTTGTTTTATAGATTGTTTAAATCATTATGCAATAAGGTCTTGACGTGGCATTTTGTTGATTTGATGTGTTAATAGTTTGTCTTTCCTTTTTTAAGAAGTGATACATTTACCTCCCCTTACTTAGATTAATAATAATATTCTATATATAGTTTTCTCTACCTTGGTTTTTCCCACTGTTTTTGTTTGTTTGTTTTAGAGATAATATTCTATATATAGTTTTCTCTACCTTGGTTTTTCCCACTGTTTTTGTTTGTTTGTTTTAGAGACTAGGTCTCGTTATGTTGCCCCGGGGTAGCTGCGAACTGGCAAACTCAAGTGTTTCCTAGCCTCAACCTCCCAAGGCTGGGATTAAAGGTGCGCACCACCGCACCCAGCTTCTCACTTTGTTATATATACTGGAGGTCATGATATTTATACTTGGAGAGGGTTTTTCTCTGTGAAAAGTATTGTGTGAATGAACCAGTTTATTCAGTTAGTTTTCGTTGATAAATATTTAAGTTGTTTTTATAGTCTAATAAAGAATCCTGCAGTAAGTTATCTTGTACCCGTTTTTATGGTTTCTGGCATGGAGTTCAGTGTGTTTTAAGGCTAGCCTTACTTAAATGGTGTTCAGTTTAGATGTCATTGATAATATTAAAATAAAATTAATTAAAAAGAGCTTGCAGTATATTATTATGAATTAGGGAAATGAAAATCAGCCACATTGTAATGCTGCTTAATACCCACTAGAATGCCTATACAATAAAAAATAGTAAATAGCAAGTGTTGTTGAGGATGTGGAAAAAGTAAAACTTGTGTTTTAGTGGTACGTAAATGATATTCTTGCTCCCCTCCCCTCTTCCTGGTATTCTTGCTTTGAAAACAAATTTAATAGTTCCTGTGAAGTCAGACATTTACCATGTGACTCCACTTTGGGGTATATATCCAGGAAAAATTAAAACACATATCCACACAAAAACTTGTACACAAATACAGTAATATGAGCCAATGTGCATATCACAAAATGCCCAGTTTTCATGACCAGGTATTTCTTTGTATGAATTTTATATCATATTTTATTCAACCACTCATCAGTTCAGAGACATTTGAGTTGCTTCTATTGTTTTTACCCTTTGACTTCTATGAATAACACTGTTTCACGAATATATGTTTGTGGACAAGAAATCCTCAGTTGTCACAGTACTC
>PVHY01019003.1:0-28190 GCA_004024945.1 Uropsilus gracilis | reverse complement strand
GGGGATTGGAGGGGAGGGTGGGGGGTAAATTCCTGGGTTGGCAATTATGTGAAATTTATATATAAATAAATTATAAAAAAAAACAATAGCAAAAAAACAAAACAATACACAACTGTGAACAACAAAAAAAGAAAAATAAACTGAAAAATAAAAGAAAATCAAGCAGGTAAGCTTATGACCTTCAACTATGTATTCAACCTCCTGTACCAGTAACTATTTTTAGTCTCCCTGTTTTATCTTCTAATCTTTCAAAAATCCTATTTGTATTATTTTGCTTCTTGTCTATTTGTATTCATTTGAAAACTGCTCTCTGACAATTTCACGAACATATTATATCCTTTCTAAACCTTCCAGAAGACTAAAGTTACATCTGGATATTTGATCTCATGTTTCTTTAACATCCAGTACATTGTTTTATGTAAAATTAAGGGACTGTTAGGTTTGCAAATGACTAGTTACAAGTTTACATCATAGACTCTATAACCTTTAGGAAACCTTTTATTTGTTCATCTTAACTGCTTCAAATATTTCTTGTATTCAAACAAATTTTTTTAAATAAAACTAGGTATTTTAGGTATTAAATACAGATGCATTCCTTTTGTCCTATTAAGTGGCTTTTTTTCCTTTGGTATTGTTAAAAAAGGATTGTGCTTTTTAACCTTCATCAGCTTTTTGCATCATTAACAAAAATGATGTCTGAAAATTTCTTAGGTGGAAAGAGATAAAGCAGTTTCTCTAATCCATCCATGACTCTCCAAATTAGGAGAACAGAGACCAGATGATATGTGCAAATTTGTTAGAAGAAATTTTATCATAGAGCAGTCACAACGATGTCCCTAAATTAGGGCAGCTTATGGTAAACAGTGCCATAGTTTATGGAAATATGAATCAGATGTGCAAGAGAAGTAACATACAATTCTGTAGGGTAGAAAATGAAGGTGCATTATAATCAAAACACTCACAAATCTGTATATTAGCATGCCACCCTCAGTAAAGATGTAACTGAGGACCAGAAATCAAATGACTATTACAGGCAGGGCATTGAATCATAACAAACCTTTTTCTATTTCACATGAACTTCTTAATTGTTTATATACTGGAGCCATTAGTAGAGCCTGATATTTTTATCTAATTCGTAAGACTTGTGTTAGTCAGTGGGTATGATGTAGACCAGGTTCTCTTTCATATTCACAGAAAGAATAGCTAAGATAGGCGGGGCACGGTGGCTCGTGCTTGTAAGCTTCAGCCTGTGAAGCGGCCGGGGCTAGGGATCGCGGTTCGAGTCCCGCCTGGGGCCCGTAGCGAGACCTAGTCAAAAAAAAAAAAAAAAAAAAAAAAAATAGTTAAGATAGTTTTTGGCAAGAAGGGAATAAGAAAATATTCAAATGTAAATGAAAAATCTAATGATTATTCCTCCCTTCCTCCCTACCTCCTTCCCTGCTGAAGACAGACAGACTCTCACCAAAAAACCACGAAAATCCAAAGCTTAGATAAAGGATAACTCATTCTTAATATGAAGTAGAGGAATTATGAAGCAGATTAAAAGGAAAAAATTCATTAATTAAATCAGGAGTCAACATGTTAAGAACAGGAATATTTGACTTGGATTGACAGAGAGTGACATACAGAGGAAAAGATAGCAAAGAGTTTTATTCTTGGACCTTGCTGGCAGTGTTATTGCAAACATCACCCTTCAAAGAGCAAGAGATGATTAAAATAGGAAAGTTTTAAAACTGAATTTTCTTGATACTGGAATGTACTTTCATGCCTCTAAGACTATGTGGTAAGATTTCCTATCTCAGGATTAGCTGTAGGCTTTGGTTATATTAAAAATACCAGGAGTGATTTGTTAAAAATTTCAGACCTTTGCAAAGAAATATTAGGCAAAATCTGGTGAATAGTTGTCTGTATGGATTCGTACAATGAATGATAAAGGAATGTGCTGGGTTTAATTATGTCTTCTTAAAATCCATGTCCCCACATAACTTGTGAATGTGATCTTATTTGAAAATAGACTTTGCGGATGAAGTTAAAATGTGACCAAATTGGATAAGGATGAGCCCTAATCATGTAACTAGTGTCCTTATAAAGAAAGGAGATAGGCCATAATTACGATGGAGACAGAGACTGGACTGATGCATAATTATGAAGAAAGGCAGATAGGCCATAATTAAGATGGAGACAGAGACTGGACTGATACACTAGTAAGTCAGAAAACAGTAAGAATTGCCTACCAAGAATTTCTAACACCAGCAGCTAAATACAAGGATGGGTCATCTCCTAGATCCCTCAGAGAGAATATAACTTTGCTTCCACTTAACTTCAAGCTTCTAGCTAGATCTCAGAACTGTGAGAGAATGCATTCTTGTTGTGTTTAGCCAATTATTTGGGTTTATGGTGGCACCAGAAAATAACATAGGGACTATGTTGCAATTCTAGACTTTACTGAAAAGAAAGATCTGATAATTGATGCCCAGCTATTTGCAAATTTCTGCAAACTGGTGCTTTTGGATGTTCTTATTGTTAATTTGCTGCAGTGATTCAATAATATGAGGATGATTAGAAATCCTTGAGAGCAGTGTCTGTTTTCTGACTCCTGCATCCACAAATGGAATAATCCTTCCAAAGCAGATTTCTGAAAGTTCACTTGACTTAAACTAGTTTTGCCAAGATCAGAAAGATAGACCTAATTAATATCACTGATATGCATTATGTTAAATGTATGATCAGTAATGGTTTCTAGTATTGGGTACTCTGTGCATCTAGTTCTTAGTACATCAAGAAAATGTTCAGAAGGAAATATATGATTAGCAGGTTTAGTTTCTGTGTGTGGGTTGTATTATGCATAAAAATCCAGGTTACATAAATTAAAGGGAAATAAAGAAGAGAAATGAAAATTAAAATCCGGTAATGAGAATTTAGAATTAGAATAAAAAATAATTGAGTAGGAGGGTAGATTTCTCTTCCATAAAGCCATAGAACTGACAAGGTCATTAAAGAGATTAAGATCACCCAGCAATATGGTGAAGCTCAAGAGAAGGTGACATTTTGAGTAGGAAAATTTGATCAGAGAGATCACATTGTTGTTTACATCACTTTTTTTTTTTTTCCAATGCCGGCTTTGGGTGAATATTACATATGAATGTGGTATGTGCAGTTTCTTTTGTCTTGGGAGTTACCACTAAATTCATGCTTCAGACAATTCTGATGGCCTCAAGTATTAATTTGGACTGGAAAGCTCATGTCCCACTTGGGAAGGAAAGACCAGGGAAATATTTGAGATGTGCTGAGGTTTCTGTGTTTTGGGTGTCTCTTTCTGGATTGAATTTTTGAAATTGCTAGTAATTTCAAAATACTGGACAATGGGTTTTGATACATATATGTGTCTAATTTGATTATATGATCCTTTGAATTACTCCAGCCACAAGTTTTGTCTATTCTGTAATCTTATCATTAATTATCAATGTGAGGTTAATCACCACATGAGGAGATAAAAAGAAATTACTATTGGCTATGAGAATGGAACCCATGCTGATTTTTCTTCAACAGATTGTGAACATTAGTAAGAAGAAATTTTACTGTTTGTTAATGTACAGGAAGTATTGGGTGAAAATATGTGCTGGTTAATAGAAAATAGCTTGCAACTAAAATCTACACAGACTATTATTTTACATACATAAATCTCAATTTTTAATAAAAAATTGATCCCAAACTGTTTTAGGGAATGAGTCCTGCCCTATAGTTGTAGATACTATTTTTACTTGAGACTCTGTCATTATTGTTATTAGATGAGAGTAAGAGTGAAGTAAATGGGCATCATTATAGGGCATTTTACCTACCTTTCTGTCTTTAAAGTCTTCTACGTACTCTGGCTGAATTGAATAGAAATTGTCTTTGAAATTTTTGTGTTGTAATGAAGGAAAAAATTTATCTTGTAAGAAACAGTCATTATTATATAACTTCAAAAATAGCATGTAAAGTAAAGCTTCAAAATAGTACGTAAAGTAGAGCTATAGCATCTGAATTAAAAGTTATGCTTGCATAAGATTTTTACAAGATTATCAAAACTAGATTTATTTTTCAGTAATTACTTTTGGCATATATTTTTAATAATATTTAAAAATTTTATTATGGATAACTGAGATTTAATTAAAAACAATCTAATTATTACTAATAAGCATAACTTTGATTTACACATTCAGAGGGTAGTTTTAATTTAAAGTATTCAATTCCATTTACAGACATTTGACTAGAATTTAGATTAGGGTGATCATAATCTGTTCTTATTTTAACCTGTTTTTAGTTTGCAAGTTTTTAAGAGCCATATTTCTCTAGCTAGTGATAATCTTTTGATTTTTCTAAAACTAATTTTTGCTAGTATTAATGATGAGAGATGTTTGAAGACATAAAAATGATGATTTAAAAAGTTTAAAAATATTCCATTGAGGAAATAAATTGTTTTGTGGACAGACAAAAATTTAATTGTTTATATCAATGTCTATGTGAAATTTCATGATAATAATTTTACTCATACAAGCATTAATCTGTCACTTTGTATATTATACTTTTTAGCATATGGAAAGGTAATATTAGTACTATGCTCTTACTTATCACTATGAAATGCTTTTCTTAGGGTGCAGGAACTCTCAGGTAAAAATACATATTCAATAAAGGCAGCTTTAAATACAAACAGTATTTTGTATATACTATTATTTATATCAGAATAAAGGGCTCATAGTCAGCCTTCTTAACAGTGGTTAGTTCTGAACTAAGTATTTACTTATAACTTGTGTAAATATTGGTTGAAAATCAAAATATCTAGTTGGGTATTTTAGAGAACAACATTAACAGAGAAAGATATTTTTGAGCTCTACAAGAATCCATGTTTCTTGCCATTTGGTGAGAAATATTTTGCCTCCAAATTCATCATGCAATTTTTCTTTGATCATAAAATAAAAGAAAGAAATAGTAAACTTTTCAAATGCTACTTTTAAAATAAAACAAAATATATAACAATAAATTCAAATGATAAATAATATCAGAGGGGGAAAAAAGATGAAAAGCAAGATGGAGAAGGCTATGGCAAAGTGAAAGTTACTTGTTTTCTTTCTGAAAAGAGGCAGCCATTACTCAATTCACAGAAACAAGTCCGTTGTAAATGTGTACTTTATAACCACTCTGCTATGCTAGTTATTCTCTGTAACAGATCCTTTCTCTATTGTTTTTTGCTTTGCTCTGTGCTCTGAGAAAATCCCTTCTATAAATTTCACCATGCTCCTGGTTGTTGTTGTGTTAGACAAGGGAAGTGATTACAGAAGGAGAGAGAGATCAAAATGTTTATTTCATCCTCCTCTTCTCCTTGCTTTGGGCTAAAGTGAGGAGATGGTAGTGCCTGAGATGAGCATCCCTAACAGCCTTAGGATCCTGGTATTTGGTGACTCCTTCCCTCTCTGCCTTTCCTGTTGAGGCCTAGGGGTAGTGAGAGTTTCCTACCATTGCCAAGACCTAGGTAAATCACCGTTGTCTGATGATTCACTCAACTTTATCTAGAGCTCTATAAATTGCTCCTTTCTTGAATTATTTTTAAACTAACATAATGAATGTGCCATCTGTTTCATGGTAGGATATGAATGATATAGTAACTGTATTTGATGATATTTTTTTGGAGCAAAAGTGCACCCCAGAGATCTTAGGATGCTTTGAGGATGGACATTTTGACTTGTGTTTTAGTCTCCCAATTCACATGCATGAGCTATCTTTCCATTTCCTTGCACATTTTCCTTATAATATGCTACCACTATTTCTATTGGCAGTATATTCTAGTAGAGGCACTGATTTTTCAAACAAATACTATTCATTTTTGGTGCTTGCTTATTGGTAGTAACTTTATCACAAAAAGAGTAATCTTTTGATTCTGATATTACTTGCAGATTTTTTCAATCTATAGTTTGATTTTTTTTTTAAGTTTCTAAAATTGTAGGAGAATTTGAAGTTCAGATTTGAAGGCAGATAGTAAAAGTATCAAGAAGTGAATTCTGGTGCATCCTAAAAGGTTTCAAGATAAATGTGGTAACTTTGGGGTCAGACTTTTCAATTTAGACTCTGCCTTTTTGTACCTGTTGTTTTGCCAAGTCACTAAATTTTCCTTACCCAGTTTCCTTAACTATAAAATGGGAAAATAGTTACAGAAATCTCATGGTGATACCATTTAGAATTTCATCTGGCTCACTGCAAGTGCTGTTTTAACTGAGAATTGCAAAAACCTTGTTGTATGTTAAAGCTTCATAAATGGAAAAATGTCAGTGAAAAAAGGAATTGCATTTTAATAACCTTAAAGTGTCATTCAGAAGATAATTTTCAGAAGCAGATTAATTGACTTCAATTTAAACAAAGATTGGGAAAATGCTTATTACAAAGAATATTTTAAAATCTCCCTCAATTGGATCATTGCATGATCTAATTTAAATGTTTGACATTTTTATCTCAGGGTTTTATTAGCATAAAGGAGATCCTCATTATCACCACTACTGTTCTTATTCGCATTGCCTTATATAAATAGTCATTCTAGAATATAAGTAAAATATTAGCACTGAGAACTTAATTTTTTGTGTACTATTTATTCATAGCTTATTAAAAATAGTGTCTTTATAATGGTTTTTCATAATCAACATTTTGAAAATAATTTTTGCAATATATATGTAAATATTAAGTAGCACATAGTGTGGTTTTATTTTACTTTGAGTATTATATTTTTGGTTTTGATTGTGGATTACAAATTTTTCTATTTACCAAGCTAAATGTCAGTTGAGTCACAAAGTTTGGTCCTAGACACTACTATTGTTAATTCATGAATCATTTAAGTCCTTTATTAGTGAATTACTTCATTTATTTACATGAAGCACTAGAAAATGTATTAAAGCAAATATAACTGAAATATATGTTCAGTAAAACAGTAACTGTTTTCACTGTTAACTTTTGAAACATTTTGATATATTTACCATAAATTCAACCATTCAACAACATTTATCTATTGTGGAAAAGCTTGTGATTATGAATTTGGCAGCATATTAGCATCATGTTACCTGTGTATTGCTATTTATTTAAAATTATTGTATGCATGCTATATATTTCAAAATAATATTTTGCATATATTTACATAGATATGCATAGTATAATACATATTATAGCACGCATATGCATATACTGTGTATACGTGTTTGCATATATGTATATATGTGGTTATAGACACTATCCATCTTTACTCTGAGAGATTACAAAGGCCATAAACTAAAACTCACATCTTCCTTTCCCTCTTACCCTTTAAATGTAATTTTCTCAAGACTGATTATTTCTTCATTCTCATTGCAGCCTGGGAACCATGGTATATGCCCTTTCCAGTGTGGAATTATTTAAATATTTATCTGTGATAAAAATAATCTTCCTTTGGCACCAAGCATTACTTCAATCCACCAAACTAGTATATATATATGAAGTTATTTTCTGTAGATTTTGGGGAAATAAACCCTAAATAGGACTATGACATTCAATAGCAAATAAATTCTTTTTAAAATTGACAAAATATAACTTCTCTAAGAGTTAAAAGGAAAAGAAACCAACGCTTTGATACTTCATGGAGTGTGCCTTCAAATATCTATACTGTTTCTAACCTTATTCTAACCTTTCTCCATTCTAATTTCTCAATGATGCTATCTTCTAATCTCAGCTATGTGGTTCTTTGTTGAAAAAACTTTAATCTTTGATAAATAGCAAAATATGGGACTCAAATATTTTGATATATTACAGATAACCCTAGGACTCTGTTCTGTGTTGACAGGTTTATAAAAGGTCAGAGTACTCTATGTGGGCATCACTAGCAGCAGGAAAAATATGGTACCTGGGGATAAGAGGATCTTTTAGTAATGAAAATTGTGTGAATTTCTCAAGAGGAATTAGCAATCCTAAATCCTTATACATCTGATAAGTGTTTCAAAATGTATGAAATAAAAACTGTTAGAAGTACAAGGAGAATTATAAATGTCCATAGTTAGAGTGATACATATTAATGCTACTTCTCTGTAATTTAAATGACATGTAGCTAGAAAACCATTAGGTATAGATTTATCAGCCAATTTACCTAAATTACTGCATACAACATTTCATACATAAATTAAAAATATTTTTAAATACAATTATAATATTTCTTATGCTTAAACCATATTCCCTACCATGATGCTGATGTCAGTGTATTTTAGGAATCAAATGATACAATGTTTTCTTTATGACCATACTACTAGCAAGAGATCTGAATATATTTCTAAATAGTTGCAAGCAAAGGGACAAAACAAAACAATGCATGGGTTAAAGAGAAAAAAATAAAGAACACATGAAAATATTTTTAGTGAGTAAAAGTTAAAAAAACATATTAAAGTTATAAGAGACAGTGCTAGAGGGATGTTTATATCATTTAACATATATATTAGAAAAGGAAAAAATTCATTATCTTTCCAACTTAAGATACTAGCAATACAAAAATGAGTCTATTGAACACAATACTCAGAAGAGAAATAATAAGATTTCATTTTTAATATAAAAAACAAAAAAGAGAAATCATTGAATATCACAACTTAAAAGTGCTATGAAAACTGACAAAAGTGAAACATTTTTTAAATAGGGCTAAAGCAGTTACTGTAGAAAATATGCTCATTTATACTGAGCTGGACATTTGGACTGGCCTAAACAACATTTTCAGAGGGTAGTTTGGACATCCAGGTCACAAGGACTGATGCTTTTGAATTTATTGCACAGAGGATAAAATCAGAAAACAGTCATGTATACCTATGAATAACATATTTCTTAACACTAGGACTTTTTTAAAATCATCATATCTCTTTTCATAAAAGCCCTACCTTTTGTCCTGTCTTATTTTAAATTTCTCTCTACATTTGTGTATCCTGAGTTGCCATTTTCTGTTATCTCAAATGTATGGATTTCACCTTACTCACTAATAATGATGTTTACCTATTAAAGGTAAGCAGTAGTAGTATCATAGAACAAATGTTTGCAATTCCCCAAATTCATATATTGAAATCTAATCTTCAATATAATAGGTGTTTGGAGTAAAGGCATGGAGACTGGGAATCCTCATGAACGGAATTTTGAAGAGATTCCAAGAAACTCCCTTCCTTTCCCATTTTGAGAGAAAGGGAGAACATAGGCATCTGTGAATCAGAACATGGGCCCTTACTGGACACCAGTCTGCCAGTGCCTTCACCTGGGATTTCTTAGTCTCCAGAATCATGAGATATAAGTATATGTGGTTTAATCCACCCAGTTTATAGTATTTTTGTTTAAATGAACTAAATGCCCAGTGGTATTTGTCCCATTCCCCAAATAGACTAAAACAAAATAGATTAACAGAAAAACTGACAAAATGGGAAAAAAGAATAGATGCAAATGGTCAATATTAGGAATGAGAGAAGGGGTATTATACTATTCCTATAGACACTAAAAAGATGAGAGATCTTTTTTTTAAATTAAATTTTATTCATTCTTTAGAATTTATACAATACCAGCAGATGGTTATTGGAAAGCCTTCCCCTCCCTTTTACGTCCCCTCTGTTCACTCAGCCTCCTCTCCTTGTTGTTTTTTTTTAACCAATATCTGCTTTATTATTATTATTATTATTATTATTATTTTACATCATTTCAGTCCCTGGGGATCTTATGAACAATATGTACAAATAAATTCTACAACTTAAATGAAACTGCTATATATTATATCCTCACATCATATCTAAGTTCTTAAAAACTGTGATTTTTAAGCCAAACAACAACAAAATTAGATCTTCAAGTAATGTCATTTGTTCAACATTGGAGAGAATTATTTACCTTTCAAGAACATTCTGCATATATATAAAAACTTATTTAAGAGAATACTAGATTACCCAATACCTATGTTAATTGAATTTGTACTTAAATCTTTTCCACAGAGAAATCCTTAGGTCCAAATTCCTGTGCTGCTGGGTCCTAGTAAATATTTAAGGATGAAATAATCTCTCTATACATTGTCCCAGAAAAAAAGAAGATATAAAACACTTTTAATTATTTTATTTCAGAATCTAATTCCAAAAACCTAAGAAAGATTATTAAAAAGAAAAGCACAGAAAAATAGTTCTCAATACTAGAGAAAATTTTGAATGAACTTTGAATATAGTGAATCCAACAATATACGAAAAGAATATAAACCATTTGAAATCAGAATCATATCAATGATGCAGTTTTGTACAAAGTCAATATTGTATTTATTCATATCAATAGGCTAAGAAAGTTTATAGAATCAACCTAAGGTTCATAAACATTTGGTATAATTTATCATACATACTTGACAAAAACTCTCTAACAGGATATACCTCAATCAAACAAGGGGCTTCTACAATAAAATCTACATCATTCTTCAGAATATAAGACAATATCTTCCAAGATTAGAAACAAGACAAGACTGTCAAATGCCATCACATCTAATTGGAGGTTTCTATAATATTAGAAGTTATAAAAATAAATAGAAACAAAGGAGTTGGAAAAGGAGAGAGTAAACTTATTTTAGTCTAGATAGCATAGTCATCTCTCTAGAAAATCTAAGGGATACATAAAATCTATTACATGTAATGTGAGTTTATAAAGGTTACAATATACAAAAGCAGCACTCAAAATCATTTTCTTATTGTATCCAAAAACGGATACAATCTTATTGTATTGCAATGAAACTGAAAACACTATCACTTATAAAAATGTGAAGTGTTTATGGGTAAATTTAACAGTAGATATTCAGAATCTGTATATGAATTCTTTAACATCATTGTTAAAAGAAATTACTATTACCTAAATAAATTGAGAGGAATACCAGACTTCTGAACTGGGAGAAAGAATTATTTTAAGATATCATTTTGCACAAATTAATAGGAAGAGTCAACATTCCCAATAAAGAAATCCAGCATTACTTTTTTTAATTGATATAGTCATTAATTTTATCCTTGTTAGTGTTTTGACCTTATGGGATTACCCCTCAGATGGAGTCACTGTGGCACTCTCACCACTGAAAACACTCAGTCCATTGCATTATCTCTTCCTCTTTTCACCACTCCCTCTTCTTTTATGGATACCCCAGATCTTTGGTCAGATTCTAAGGGTTGGTTTTAGTGTTTTTTCCCCAGTAGAATTTTTGGATAGAAATTTACTAGCTGATTCTAAATAGACATGAAAAATACAAACACCTATATAGCCAATAATGACAGCATTTAAGGATTTATACTAGCTGAATTCTAGAAAGATTAAAACTATAAGAATGAGAATAGCAAATGGCATATAGACATAGACAAGCCAGTGGAGCAGAATAGAGACCACAAATAAACCCACATACAAGTTTAATTTGATTGATTTTTGATAAAGATTCCAGGCAGTTAAATAGGGAAAATTAAATCATTCAACAAATGATTATGATTGTGGAATAATTATAATTATTAAGAACAAACAAACCTGTTTCCTGCAAACAGATATAAAATTAACTTGACATAAGAATAGGTTTAAGTATAAAACTTTAAACTCCATAAAAGTCTAGCAGAAAACAAAGGATTGGAAATTTTAGTGACTTTTAGTTTGACAAAGGTTTCTAGGACAAGAATCAAAAAACATAAAATAATGAATTGGATTTCATCAGAATTTTTTTGCTCTACAAATGATACTGGTAAAAATATTTAAAAATCAAGACAAGCACTTGGAAAAAGGGTTTTTTAGTTTTACATTTGACCAATGACTTATATGTAGATCATATAAAAGACCCTTATAACTAAAAGACCCTTATTTTGTGTAAGTACCTTGTAAAAAAAAAACAGAAAAATCCAGCAGATGCGCCACAAAAAATATATTTATTTGGGTAGTAATTCCAAGAAAATCATAATCTTTAGAGAAATGCAAAAATCAAAGCATGGCTTTCTTTTACTCATAACTACTACAGTAGTTAAATTAAAAATGACTAATCCTGTCATGAGATGACACTACATGCATACTAGTGGTTGTAATGCAAAATTATATAATTCTTTAGAAAAGGTTTCATTTTTTTTAAAAAGCTGTATTTGAAATACATATCCCTAACATATTACCCAGAAATCTGATCCTAAGCTTTGCCTAAGAGAAAGAAAGCACACAAAGATTTGCAATTAGTTGTTTACAACAACTTTTTAAAAATAATAACCTTAACCTGTAGTCAACTGAAAATGTGTATTTGCAGATAATGGATGAACAATTTGTGGAATATCCATACAATGGAATATTAGTGCAAAAAAATGTTGCATGCAAAATATGGGTGAACCTCAAAAGAATTATAAGTGAAAGAAGCCTGATAAAATACTTTATGCACTGTGATTTTAATTGTAAAATAATTTTGAAAGTATACTGATATATAGTATTTAAAAGTGAAATATTCTGCTTATAGGAAAAGACAAGAAGACATGCAAAGTGTCAGAAAAGTTTTGAGAATGATGGATGAGTTTGTCTTGATTCTAATTGTGATTTCATGGGTATTTATTCACATCAAATTGAATGTCTTAAATATATGCACAGTTAATTATCACTAGAGCTGTTCAATTTATGCTAACAGTTTACAGTAAAAATGTTTATGGATCAATTGAAGAAAATTGACATCTTTTTCATATTGCCCTTTCTACTGTAAACATGAAGCATCTTGAATTATTTACAATTCCTTAATATTTTTCAGTAAACTCCCTCTTTAATTATTTCAAGTGGAATTTGAATATATTTTCATAGATTTATCTTTCTATTTTATCATTTGGTATAAATTTAAAGTTATACTAAAGAGACAAATAGCAATTACTTAAAATACAACTGCATTTATTTTTCTTACACAGGCTATGTGTGAACCCACCAGAGGGAAGGGATATTATAATGTATGTCCTTAGTTTAGTGTGGAAACTGGTAACAAGAAAACTTTATCTTTTTGTCAAACTGTGTTTCTTCTCCTTTCCTCTCCCTCCCACTTCTCTTGTTTCTTTCTTTATCAAAACAATTCCCCTCAAGATACTCAATAGGTTTTTGCACAATTGACTTTAAGTTGTAACCAATTTCCATATCCCTTGTTCTTTTCATGGATCTTTAGCCTGCTTTGCTCTTGGTTTTTGTTCTTAGCCTTTCCCAGTTGATTTTACTTTATTGATGACTATGCTAGAAAGGATTAAATTAGCAGGTCTGGGGTGCCCAAACCCTGAACATTTTAAAGAAAACCTTATTAGGACAAGACCATGGCCAGCTCCTGAAAGATTACTTTTGTGCCTTTGGAATATGCTACCTGGTAAGAGTGTATCTATGTGTGCCTGAGATTTGAGGCTATCTGGTTCCAGTTTGATCAGATAGGATATGTGAACAATGTAATTAATGTTGAACATTAATTTTACTCTGGGAGACCAAAGTCTCAGAAACTGAAATCACTTAAATATATATTAGTGCCGATATGACCTGGACACCAAAATTTTGCTCATCTTTCCTAGTTGACAATATTTTGCACATGTTATACATCATTACTGGGAAAATTAAGTGTTTCCATGCATATGTTTTTCTTGCACTTTGCCCCTGTACCTTTTCCCTTTGATGATTATTAATCTCTTGATATAATAAAGATTATATCAAAAATACAAAGATTATATCATAAGTATAACAAATTTTCTGAGTCCCATGACTTCTAGCAAATCTAAGTCAGTAAGCTTTGTGACACTAACACAACTACTTTGAGATCATTGCAAACTATAGTCGCATGAAATGTTTCTTGCTATAGACCTTTTATTTTGGCTTTGAAGTCTAATTGATATTTGAGAAGAGATTTGAATATCAATATGTAAAACTATTTGGCTTTTGCAACTGTTGACCAACCTTTTGAATGATTGGTTTTATTGACATCTTTAATCATTGGCTTCCCTGTGTTCATACTCTATGTTTTTACTTTTGTTTTCTATCACTTCAACTCTAGACAAATGCTTCTGACTTGCCTTGGTCAAGGAACACTAACAAGCGTGGCATGAATGGAAACTTACAAAGCATGTTTTTACTCTTGGAACTTCTGACTTGCCTTGGTCAAGGAACACTAACAAGCATGGCATGAATGGAAACTTACAAAAGCATGTTTTTACTCTTGGAAGTCTGCAGTGTCAGGAGATCAAAACTAGCCTAGCCTGAGAGAGTGAGAAACTTTGTAGAACTGAGTTTCAATATAGACCATCTTAGCTCAGGAAGCCTAAGTGCTGACACACTTGCTGACTCTTGAATACAGGTGAGGGCTCAAACTTAGCTCCATAAATTATCTTGTTGTATATAATTTAGGTTTTCCTTAGGAATTGTTTGACACCATCATTATTGTGGTGATAGCTAACAACTACAGGTCCTGTCATGAATTTTCACTATTACCTTTCTTGCAAACTTGTCACACATACTAACACTTTAATTTTTCCTATTCACTTTGTTCAGAACCATAGGCTATCAAGGCATCTGGTATGCCTTCCAAGTAAAGGTTTTGTCAAATATTTTGCCATGCTATATTCTGCTCTCAAAATATATCTTCAGGTTACTTACTACTTAATAATTACTCTCTGTATTACCATATCTCAACTCAATAATTAATGTTGTTTCTAATTTCACTTTCCTTTTATTTTTAAACCACATAATTCCAGAGTGATTCTTACTGAAATGAAAAAATATTTTTTATTCCTTTATTCACTACATTCAGAAAAAATATCCAAATTTCTTTCATGCCAGACCTATTCATCCTTTCTGATCTGGCTCCAAGCTATCTCTGTGACCTCCTCTCCTTTTATTTTTATCCACCTCACTCAGGTTCTTGCTGGTGTTCACACTTATCAAACATTCAACAGCCCCAGGGTCTATGCACTTGCTGTTCTCTCTGCCTGATTGACTCATGTCCTAGATATCCATAGGGATCATTCTCTCATTGTTTAATCTAGTCTTACACAGGGCTGAAACCTAGTGAGTTATTACCAGTAAAACCTGATGAGTAACATGCGGCAGTCTTGTCTTTGTGACCAATCAGGCATTTATCCATATAGTCAATGGCATTGTCTGAGATGTCTTTAAATAGTGGTAGTTCTCCTTGTTACCTTATCTGCGAGATAAGTGGGCATAGGCTCTGTGAACCCAAAGTATGACAGCTTGGCATAATGAATTATTTTAGGTTGAAGGAGATGGGGAAACCAGAAGCGGAAACAGCACTCTGACCCTGACCCCTACTTTCTCTTCTAAAACATGTCATGCAATCCTCAATTAAGATGACCTCCTTATACCAGAGGAAAGGACCATCTTTCTCTTCAAAAACAAAGTGATGCTGAGAAAAATCCTAACATCTTCCTGTTTCCTCTACTTTGCTATACTTACTCATATTGTAATCTATGAGATTTCCTCATGACTTTCTACTTTTCTGCAAATCCAGTGTAAAAACACTGAGGTCTGTTTCTGTGGTATGATTATGAAGGTTCTTATAAAACTTATATTAGATAAATTTGTATGCTCTTCTTCTCCTAATTGTCTGTTTACCTTTCAACTTCAATCAGGAAAGATTAAAAAGGTCCTCAAAAACATTTTCTTCCCCTTCTGTGTAAAATAATATCTTCCTTTACTCTGACAATGGCCTTCCCTATATCCTTTCCCCTTCCTTCTTCTTTTCTAACAATGCACAGCAGAAAAAAAAACAAACAAACATTTCTCAGTGCAATCTTAGGATAGTGATCTCTTTTTTAGTTTTACTTTGAACATAACAAGCCTGCAATACATATTTGTTAATCAAAGGAATGAACTTCTATCTATTCTCAGCCAAAAGCAAAATTTCTTTACAATTAGTCACTATGTAAGAATCAGTTCAGAAAACAAGTCTTTCAGTGGTGCTCTTTGTTAGCCAACTTCAGTGGAAACATTCAGGGGCTGTAGTACTCTGCGAGTCTCCTCTGTCCTCCAACATTTATCCCATCTGTTGAGTGGCAGTATCCAGTATCCAGCACATGACTGTTGTCCCTAACATATATGCACACCAAACACTCATCATCCACAGCACATACAGAAATATTCCTACCCTCCAAAGCAATAATGCTAAGCAACTGCATAAACTAATAATGGGGAAGAGAATTGTATTTCCTACCTCTAAGTTGAAACATTTCTACAGTGGAATGAGAGCTTTCTTACCTCTGTTTCCGTTTGCTTTTTCTTTGCTTTTCACACTAGCAAAGGAAAATGAAAGACTTTCCTCAGTTTTTATGACAATGTCCATGATAGCCACTTACTCTGGATTCATATGGCCTTTATGTCTATATAGGTAGATCCCTTGGGCCTGGTCTTTAACAAGTTCTTAAACTCAGTTACTTTTATGTAGCTGTGCTCCAGAGCTGGCTCCCCCTGGTCATTGAAGTGAGACCTGTGTCCCCCATAGTCACTCCTCTTGGTTTGCAAATCCAGTTAGTCTCATAGTTTGTATTTTTCAGGAAGGTATTGGACATTGTAGCCTTCATACCCCAGGTGACACAGATCATGTGATTCACTCCTCCCTTTGTTTCCCTTCTTTGGAATCACAAGTCTAGGGCCACCTACTTAGCAAGCTCTGCACAAAATATGTGGTGTTTAATGTGAGTTAGAAAGTTAGCTATTGTTTCAAGTTCACTACATGAAAGCACAGGAAGCTTGTAATTTTACATCTCATTAAGATGACAATAAAGAGCATTTTTAATTTGTATACCCCTGAGTAATAACTCAGAAACAACTTGTCATTTCATTATAGTATAAACCTTTAGAATTGATTACAACATGCAGGATCACAATAATTGAGGGAGAAGTTTGTGAAAGATTAATTTCTTTACATTACTCTTTTTTACATATTGTCAATGCTATTAGTTTTTTCCCTTTTAATTTTACCCTGTTTATCACAAGAGATTGTGGCACCAGTTGATTAATATGATTACAATATTTTGAAAAGATGAGGATTTCCGTGTTTTCTGGGATACAATGACTAGCATGAGTATCCCTTTGAGATGCAGATTCTGTCTGTGGTAATTTATTACATTGACAGATGTTAATAAAAATCCATATTCTAGCAGTCTTACTATTAATTTTGTGAACATTGCTGAAGAAAAATATGAATACTTACGGCATGAAATATACTGTATTTGGTGCTCAGAAGTAGCGATTAGAAACTCAAGTATAAATAGAGTGATATACACTAGAAGAGCTTCAAATTTACTGACAACAGTGTTTTAGTTTTGGGGGACAAACTGAAATATAACATTTTACTGAGAAAACATCTCTATTGCATATATATGAGCTTCTCTGTGAGTCATAAATAAGGAAAAGGGAAGAAGAAAAGTTGAAAATCTTTTTTACAATTTACAAGAGATAAAAAATAACTGATTTTTTGATGTTGGAGAATGATAATATAGATGTCACAGTTGATTTTATAATAGTCTTAATTTTACTAAAATTGTTCTGAAGTGAATTTAAGTTTCTCTCCTCCGATGAGGATTTGAAAATCACATTTTTCATCAGACATACAAAATGTATACCAATTTGATTTTCTAAGCTATAAAACTGGAAGCAAATAACATCACTATTATCAGTGCATATTTTAATATATAGTATTTTCTACTTAATTTATGAGGAATATTTTAGGCTAGTATCAAAAAGTAAGGTATTGTTACAGTTTATGTTCTTTCTCAGATATTTAGAAAATCTAAGGATAATTTTACATCCAGTTTCCATAGTTTAAATCCAGTTGAAATCCCCTCATGTTTACTTAACTTGGAATATACCAAGAAGACTGTTGCATAAGACACAACAATACAGAAACAGGGATCATGGAAGTGACAACACACAAATAAATAAGGAGAAACAGAAAATCATGGAGCAGATTCTAGTGGTTTATCTGCTGAACTGTAGTGAGATTTTGGTCTTGTTTCATTGATGGAGATACCATTTATAGCATCAATCATGAGGGGTAAGAGGGTCAGGGGTAAATGTGAAAATATGTATTGGACTTTTTTACCTTTAGGGGGATGTGTCTGCTAACCAGATATCTGTCTTAATCATCAGATATTATAATTGAACCATATTCTTGACCCCTGCTCATAGTTCCAGTGTTATCAGTCAAGTATTTTACTAATTGAGCTCTGGGGCTAAATGCTGGAAGATATGTATCTATCTTTGACTACTTGGGTCTTCCTGATCATACCTCTTGACCAATGATCATTGGCCTAGGGTGATTAAGTGTAGTGTTTGCATAAATCGAAAGAAGCCTGTGTCTTTGTCTATTACATTCTTATGTTTGGTATCTAATTGATTAGTTTGCTCTGACTTGCTAAACTGCAAGTTAGGCATTTCCTTAGCAGACCCACAGTAAGCCAAATGTGTAGTATTTCAAACCCTATAATTTTAAATTCTTCTTCTACATGTATCTCAGAGAGAATTTAAGCATTTTCTTGTTTTAATTTTTATGCTAATAAAATTCAATTTCATATGATATTTGGAGTATTTAAACTAACTCCTTGAATGTTTTTCTGATGATTTTCTTTAGTTGACATATTAACCTCTGACTCATGATAAAATGCTCCTATTCATTAGTTATTCTTAACTAGTGATCTCTTGAGGAAAGATTTCACTAAAATATCCCAGAATATCAATAAATATATTTGTATTTTAATTATCTTTAGAGTCCATCTCTCCTATAATTTTGGGATCTTGTTATAGTTGTGATACATATAGAACTATATTCAATAGCCAGATTTTACTGTAAACTTTATTTCATTACTTTAAAAATTAAGCTGACTTAAAGCAGAGGATATAATTATATTAACGTTGATTGGTTTTAATCTTTGTTACCATTAGACTCCAAGAAGGTATTTTAATAGAAATTAATGACTAATTCTGTATTACCAACAAAATTTCTCAAAACTAAAAATAGAGAATTAAATATCAAAACTTTTATATGTTCATAATTTTATACTAGTAGTGATACAGGGTAGTGATGCAATTGAAAATTATATGGGTGGTGCCAAAATGCCCTGGTGGATGGGGTCTGAGAGAAAAACTGGAGAGAGAAAATGGGAAGTGGATAAAAGGGGAATAAAAGGGAGGAACGAGGAGAGAAGAAAGGAGAGGTGAGAGTGGCAGGCTGATAAAACAGGCCTATGTGGCCTGTCAGGGAAAGTGAGTTGGTGGTGGCAAGGAGCCATGGTGGGAGAGTGGCTGGCAGAGTTGTATCTGCTGTAGAGCCGAATGCCAGAATGGCAGGCTGGGGATGACCAGGGGCTGCTGCGAGCAGGCCTGGTGAATGTGGCCAGACGCCGCTAAAGATGGGCCTAATAAAGGAAGTATTTGGAGTCGTTTGCATCAGCATCTGCTGGAAAAGTTTGAAGAGCTTTGGAGAAGTGGAGCAGCTCGGAATGCTGGAGAGAAAAGAATCAAAGAGAAGACACTGGAGAAGGACTGGACTTTGCAGGGTGCCTCAGGTTTGGAGGGGCACCATCCAAACATGTGTTTGGGACTTTCACACAGAACGGTACTTGGGGTGAAATAATTGGCCACTTGTGGCATTAAGGACTTTTTGTTTTCCTGGTTAATTTCCTTTGTTAAAAACTCTGTTGTTTAAATTGCTTGGTGACTTTGGCAACTGTTGTGCTTGTGGATGATGCGGATCTGGTCAGAAAGTTGGGTGGCAAAAGCTGCATTTTAAAAGGTGCTGCTTTTTTTCCTGTGACTTGTTGGTTGGCCAGCTTTCACCCCTTTTGATCCAATTTCAATAGATATAAAAAATCATTTAATGTGTGCTATAAATGCTTTCATTGTCATACAATCATTGTCATAGCTTTGAATTCTCTGAGTAGCAAATACCAAGGCAGTGTAGGAAGAGAACAACTTTCCCTCTATTTTCATAGATTCAGTAACTGAATCTTTGAGCAGAATTCACAACAATCATGTTTACATAGCAATAGATATATAAATTTATTAATTTTTAAAAATATCAAGAGGGGAGGTATCATCTGAAAAAAGTGAACATCTAAAAAAGTGATGAGATTTGAGAATTTATAAATCATGTTAATAGGAAAAATGAGGGTAGATGTAGACCACCAAGGGCAATTAAATGAACTTTACAAAACAAGAATGACCCCTTAGAAGAACGGATAATAAATACAATAGTTTGTGACAAAATTGGTCTGGTTGTGGTGTTGACTTTTTCCTCCTCTCCTGTGATAAGAATTAGTATTTTGGGGTTGATGAATAGTCAGGGATGAAATAGTAAGGAGTTCTTTTTTTTGTTTTTTTTGTTTTGTTTTTTTTTTTTTTAACAATTCAATTCATTCTGAAGTCTCTGTCTTTAGGTAGAGAAGGGAAGTTCTTGCTTTAGGCTGATTTATTCTAACACATTGAAGCAGGAGTAAATGCAGAAGATAAGATAATTAGTGGGAAATTTCCTAGGTGGAAAAGTCGGGGGAAGGGGGAAGTGATGTTAACACAGGGATAAGACATCAGAATACATATAGGACCAACACCTGGGAAGGACAAAGGGTTGCAAGGTGTGTTAGGGAGGTTGCTTTGTAGTGCTAGTCTAAGAGTTTTTTCCCAGGTAAATGGGAAGATTTCAAAGTAAATTTGCTCACAGATACAGATTTGTCTTTGTTTCACTGATGTCATCGGCTGGGAGCATCTTCAGGGAAGTGTGTCTGGTTCAGAAGAGAGTATATTCACTGTATAGTAGACAGTTATGCTCCCTAAAATGAGAAATCTTAGCAACCAATGTCCAATACTGTCATTTGTCATTTTCATTTTGTTAGATAGAATCTTCTTGGTGTAATAGAACATCTCTTGATTTTACAGTTATCTATTTTTTCCATTCCTATTTAAAGAAGTAATAACATAGCAAAGTTCCCTACATCTGAGCATGCAACTAGCAAGATATAGTATGAAAGCAATAGAAAAAGTTATCTATTTGCTGGTGATTAACGCATTTTGGTGTAATATTCTAAAAGGCATAACAGTATTTATGGGATGTTAGCCTGCACAAACAGACAATGTCATCATTTCTAAGAATTAGATCATAAAACAGGGAATTTTCAAAGTAGGAAGTGGGTAGAGGCTTAAGATAAAACTCAAGTAGTAGACCTTCTATCATTGGAGTAGGATTCAGGGGTTGAGAATTTAATATTTTGAGTAAGGGTAGGACAGTACCCCAAACACCAAAGTCTGAAAACTAAGCCATTTTAAATGCATAGATTCAGGGTGACAGATACAAGGAATTTAGTTATTATTTAATAATAAGAAACTAGAGTTTAGAAAAGAGTTTCAAAAAAATTGAAAACACCATTATCCTAACAAATCAGTAAGAAAGAATAATGACAAGTGTAATATCAGTAGTCTTAAGAAGTGGGCCAGATATTAACTATATGGGATTTAAAGTTTTCTAGTCACTCTAAAGACTGAAGTTTAGGAATAACATAGGGCCAGGTGTTTGCTTCTACTTCAGGATATAGCAACCTTTACATTCTTCTGCTTGCTACATTTTGGAGTCTGCCACGTTGTTGCTAAATAATTTAGATGGATTTAAGAAAAAGATACATATCATTTAGCCCTCTTCAATGGTTTGCATTATTTCCAATAGTACTAATGTTCCAGTCTTAACTTTACAATTTCAGCATTATTGCCACGTTAACTAGTTTGTTTTGCTAAATGCTACAAAGGCTATTTAACTTTTTATATTTCAACAGTATTTCATAGAAACCTTGTTTGGGCTAATCTTAGAACTCTTCAATCAAGGCATTCTCAGCTTTTATTCATTAGTTATTTAATATCTTAAACTATGAAATTCAGCGACTGGGCTATGTATTCATAAAACTTTCTAGAAATACCCAATTTATGGAGCGTAATTGGAAAACATTATTTTATTAAACATTTATGTTTTTGTGAGCCAACACCAAGAAATTCAGCAAAGCTACTGGTGGAACATTATTAGTATAAGAACTCCTGGTTAGCATTTGCAATTTCTTATATAGTCTCAGTAGTTAAAGTCTTCAAAAAATATTAATTTACTACAAAAATAAAAAGCAAAATCAAGCAATCAAACTGTTTTGCCTATAAATATAATCTTTACATTTTTAGATAATGTTCATCTCATATTATTTCTATGAGATTGATTGAACTTATCCTCAGGGAACTACATGATACTAAAAGTCTCCTTTGATAATTTATTAATTTCTTGATATAAACACATTAAAAACACATTAGTTGAACAGAGATTTATTAAATTGTGTATTCTTTTTTTTATTTAAGCAATGATTATTATTTTTAAATATGCTTGTATTACCTTTAGACTTTATAACATACTTTTTTCCCCACAGCTTAGGTGAATAAGAGCAATTGGTTTTGTATTTAGATTTTTCTGTATTCCATAGTTAGCATAAAACATTTCACCTTTAGAGTAAATTTCTAGGCTTAATACAATCTCTGTTCTTACAAGTAAGTAGAAAATGATTTATGTTTTTTTCATTTCTAACTTTACATAAAGCACAGAATTACTCACAATGAAAATGCATTATTCTTGAAATCTCTATTGGAAAATTTCCAGACCAATATCACTCTAAAAGAGGAAAGGTTGTTTAATAATGTGCCTGAATGCCTTTATCATACAATCTGTGTAAGTATTTGCTATCTGAAGATCAGTCCATTGGGTGCAATTGATTTAGGAAAATGTGCTTGGATTGATTTCCGGGTTCTCAATATGGAAGTCTCTCTTTAATGAATTTATTGGATGGACTAAGAGGGAGCTGAAACACAATTTATTAAAGATGATTATGAGAGTATGAAACTTTTTTGGTAAGTGCATTTATTATCTTTTGCTAAATCCCTAGGAAATAAGAACTTCTGACAAGATCTTTTATTATAACATGTAAAAACCTACTTAAGACTTGCAAGCAGAAAATGAGAAATTAAACAGCTTAGTTGTGAATTATTTTCTTTCATAGAGCATTAAACATTAATAGGATAATATTTCTATTTAGAACCAAGAAACAGTATCTAATTAATATACTAACATGTTTATCCATGTTATTCATATAAACGTATTAGTAGCATTTTTCTTGATCTCTAAAGAAACTGGGCTATCAATCATTATTTTCTAACTGAAACATTTCAATTTGTGTAAGATTGTAGTATTTCCCTAGGTTGTTTCATTAACTATTTTAGTATTTCCACCATAAGGTCAAATGTATACCCCATTGAGGACCCATGACTTTACTTGCTGTGGGTTTTGAAAATAACCAGAGAATCCCTGTATGTAGCAAGTATTTATATTGCTGGGAACCAGCCAGTCCACTGAGCAACAGCCCCAGGAGCTTCTTTCTCATTCTGGTCTTGATTTACAGGCATCAATGCCAAAGAAGAGAACAGGTGAAACAACAGAGATGACTAACTACAAAGTTATTGCTCATGCTATTTTAACCAGTATCAGCAGTAATGAGTCAGCAGTTTGTAGATGCCTTCAAAAATATTATTTCTTTAAAGTGTATACAGATACCCTTGAAAAATGGTTAAATTGTAATCTTAATTTAGCATAGAGAGGGGAAAAGGTAGGGGCTAAATTCTGCAGATGTAACGGTTTCTTGAGTGATGTTCATTAGATTTCTATAGAGTGTACACTTGGAATAAACTGGCTGGGAGTACTGCAGACAAATATACCTTAGTGTGAGGCAACATCACCTACTCTACCACCTCCTGAAGTGTTCCCACAAGATTGAGCTAACCATTCCCATTTGAAACTTGTTCTCTTCTTATAATTCTAATATTGCAAATGGAGATCTTTTTGCAAGGACAAAGCATTCCTTTTTGCTTAGAGAAATGTTTGTTTCTTGGTTAACTTCTACTGCTCTGTATTTCTATATGTTATTTCTCTTTTCTGTGACTTTTCCTCTCTGAAGTCTAACCAAACTGTGCTGGATTTTTTTTACCTCTACCTATTTCTGAAGATCTTCCCTTTAGCTATTCAATAGATTCTTCTGCTGATCAATATTTCAGACTGAACTTAATTAAGGATTTGGGAATGACTAAACTTATTTTTAATATAAATCCTATATATTTCACTGGATAGAATTTTATTTTTTTTAAACTCTCAGATATTTTTATCTTTGTTTTCCAAGGGATGAAGAGAGACAGTATAATCTATGTTGATAAGTAAAGCTTATACACCTGAAGAGATAATTAGAACATTTATTTCTAAAGCACATTTAAGCCAAACAATCTCCAAGCTCAGAAATATCCCAGATGTTGAAGCGGAAGAGTGGACTTGAAGCTGGGTACAAAGTAGAACCCAAACTAATAAGGAAGAGAGGCTGATATTTAATATTTAAAATGGTCGCTGGGTTCTTCCACCTGTACACACAATTATTACAAGACTACTCAAAACAACAATAACAAGATTTATTTACAAAGAGAAAACAGAGTCTCTGAGACCATGAGTGGTCAATTATCTCACCCTACTTACCATTCACTGGATAGAATTTTTAAAAAACATGGTAGAAGGGATTAACCCCCCCAATATACAGACACAAAATATGCTAGCCAGAAAGAAATCTTTATCTAAACCTCTGTCTGTTTACAAAGGGATTTCAGCTTTGTTTTGCTATATACCTTACTAGAGGTGGAGATGACATTTTACATTTGAGAATGATTTTTATATCATGAGAAAATTTCACATAGATTATCTTTTTTATAGGAAGCAATTGATGAGGAATGTGGGATCTCTCATTGCACAGATGGTATACTTCGAATGATGCTGAAAGTTATTGCTTCCATATGCTTCTATAGATTAGCATATGTATACTTAACCTCAATACTTATTTATTTATTTTTATTATGCTTAAATTTCTGAGCAATCTTCAAGATGGCTTGAATTTTTATCCTGTCTATCTTATCATAACAAAAAGGAATTAATTAAATGATTTAGGAAATATAAAAGAAAAAAGATAAATCCTTCCATTACCTATTTCAAAAGTCTGGAGTTAATTATAATCTTTGAGATCAAGAAATGAAGTAATGTATAGCATGATAATGATTTAAAAATCTGAAGTATAGGCTATAAAGAATCAAGTTAAATTGCCCAAGGAATTGCTACAAAAAAGAGGAAAAGTCATTTTATTGTCCATCAGAGTAAAATATAGGAGTACAGGGGAATAATTTTAAAAGTAGAACATATTATTAAGAAAACTTTATTACTAATAAAAGGGAAACTAAAGTTATTGAGATTTTTAGAAACTTTATATCTAAATCAAGTTGCTATCAAGCTACAGATACTTCCAATCTGCAATTCAGGATATTCTCTTAATATGTAGTTCAGAAACTAGAAGATAGTAAAATTTTAGAGGTCAGGTCTATCAGATATAGTATATAATACATTATCATCTACTAGTCATGTATATGTCCTGGTGAATGTCTTAAGAAGTAAGCTGACATTCCTCAAGGGGATTCTTCCCAAAGAGCAGCTGTAAAGTAGATAATGATCACTAATTTAATGACCATCTATAAGCTGCATATGAACATATGGATGTCTTGAAGACATCATTGTCATAAAACTACAGATGTCTGAATCTGAAACCTTTAATCAAATCTTTATATACTGAGAACAGCTAGCCGTTTTCAAATTATATTAAAAATAATACTAGATAATACTTGAAAAATTAAAATTTGTTTGCAAATCAATAAAACTGTATATTAGACATTTTTTTTTTTCATATAGTATGTATAGTGTTTGCTACACTGCTCCCAACCTTGCCTGTAGATACTGTTGTACTACGGATTCTTCCTTTGTTAATAGCCTTTGATTCATACTAGCTGGATTATGGACAGTAAGGTGATTATTAACTATAGATTTCAGTAATCATAACTAAGTCTCTGAAAAAGGGAGGGATTATATGAAGAAGACAAAAGGAGACTAGGAAAGCAATAATTTAGACTTTTCTAAATCTATATCCAATCAAATACTTGAAAAGAGCACCATTAGGAAACAGAAAACAATAGCTGGTACTTTAAATGGTATGTGTCACTTGTCTATTTTAAGTTTATGGGTTTTTTAGTATTATAGGGACTTTGGCCCACCATGCTGCCTTTTTTCATTATCGTTTTATCAAGTAACATTCTCCCAAAACTCTTAAGCTCCAACGCTGGACATGGCCAGTATCCTGACTGTGCACATGCTATAAAATTTGTCTGAGATAATGTTGTAATCTTAGATTTGATTTGACTGAACATATGCTTTTTATTCAGTACGTTGTTAAAAAGACATAAAAGGAAAAATGCCAGTCAACTTATTTTACTGTGGTTATAAGACTGCACCCAAACTGTAAAGGGTGTGAAATCTAATATACTTGTAAAGTACTTGCTAGCATGTAACATTCTATGTGGATGTTGGCAGGAAAGATGAGATACTACATCAGAGATGAATGGTTTTATTATTTATGGTCTATCCAACAGTATGTAGTATGTAATCATACTCATGACATTTCCCTTGATTCAAGCCCAAGGTGGACAATGTGACTAGGCCCAGATGTATATATGTGTATATAGTGGGTTACGTTGTATTTATAAATAACTTAAAGCCATTTGTTTGTTCAAGTGTAATTTTCCTCTTATTTTCTTAATAAGTGGTCAATTGGTTTAGGTGTATGTTCCATATTTAACCAATTGTAATAACTCATTTTCTAAGGCATGATAGCTGTTCTAGAAGTAAACCTCATATCACAGAAGACCAAAATCTGTTTCTCTGGAATTGCTATGCAGACATTGGAAAGGGAGTTCTATTTCTCTAAGAGTAACATGCTGATACTTGTTTCTGGACCTCTATTCACTGATAAGATCCAGGTCTAATCTTTGAGACTGTAGAGTTCGTAGCATTCAGACTTTGTGAGCTACTGCAAGATTTTCCCCAATGAAAAGATCCAAAATACTCCTCTTAATCGCTTAAGTTGATTCAGTTTCTGTCATTTCTAATCAACATATTCACTTCTCAAGTAAACTGTGAGTACTATCTCTGACAAATTATTATTTTTTAAATATTGATTTTTAAATATTTTTAAATATTTTAAATATTGATTTTTCCTACCCTTTATAAATTTAGGATGATTGTCTTAAATCCCTGGTTAGGTCAATCACAGATAACTTGATGGTACATCACCATTAAGTGTTTCACTTTGCAACTGGAGAAAAGGATTCATGAGCACAGCGTTTGAATTTCTTAAGGGAAAATTTTGTTCTTCAATTCTAAGGAATAATAATACAGTAAAGTTTACTACAGATCAATACACTAATTCAAATATTTCTGTCTCCACCTTTCTTCCTTCTTCTTACTCACCAATAATTAAGAATGGAAGGAAAGTAGAAATAATGAAAGGATGAAGAGTTTCATTACTTGGGTGTTTTGTGTGTGTGTGTGTGTGTGTGTGTGAGTTGCATGTGTGATGTATTTTCCAAATTGTTAAACCCAGAGAGAAGCAAGAATATAATTCATCTAGGCAATTTTATAGATTCTGAGTGTTTTGTCCTGTCACTTTTATCATTCTCAATCCCTCTTTTTCTATCATGTGTTAAAATATACTTGAAAATTTATTTGATTTTTTTTTTGAGATTACAGGATTGATTTATTGAATATTTATGTAGTAGTTCATTATATGGCCTTTAAAATATATATATTAACTGACAGAGAGGATACCAATTTTCAGGACAGTCCAGTGTTACATAACTAAGGTATTTTTTTTTTAACCAGGGTTTTTTTTTTAGACCAGTGGCTAATTAAGCAATTGAACATAGTAATAAAGACAAGAAAAATTACAGGCAAGCATAATATATTTTATATTTTATATTTATATATTTTATGATATATAAGCAAGATCTAGTAAAATTGAGTAACTCATCCATGTGGCTTTTGGTGTTACCTTAATTTTTTTTTAAAATTTATTTATTTTTTATTATTCATTTTATTGATTTGTCACAATTGTGAATTAATTGATCCCTCCTCCTCCTTCCAAATCCCCCCTCTGTATCCCCCTTCCTCCTCCCTCCATATCCCCCCTCTGTATCCCCCCTTCAGTCACTCCTCCCATTTT